>JBBPBX010066239.1:0-19725 GCA_038048925.1 Garcialebias charrua | reverse complement strand
ACAGGTGTCCGATCGGGACGTTCAATGTATAACTGTACACTTCCTGTTGTGAGGGGGCGTGGCTTAATTAATGTCATGATTTGACCATTCAGTATTGTAGGGGACCGGTTGTGGGTCAATCACTGAAGGTTTGATGTATTAGACGGTTTTCGTGTAGGTGCTATTAGTGTTTCGTTTTTCATGGCGAGATACCTAACTTTGAGGCCAGGCCACGCCCCTTCACCATATATAAAAACGCGAGGTTTTGATCATTTTTTACTCCCCCATGTCTGAGTGATGAGTCTGCCAAATTTGGTGAGATTTAGGATATGATAAATCCTCCAAAAGGCCATTTCATTTTAGCTCCATTCATTTTCAATGGGAAAAAAATGGCCGAAAAGGCTTAATATTTCAAAAAGCGAAAGTTGCAACATTACCAAAAGTCATAGCTGGATTGTCCTGAACGAGCTGAACATTTTGATATATGAATCGTTGAAATGGCACAAATACTCTAGGAGGAGTAGGATGCCAAAAAACGTACGGACGGAAGATAGTAACTATAATAATAATATAACTAGAAAAACCGCATTTCCTGCGAAAATGCACGTGTGAATGCCTTAGCGCCGCTCCGCCCTTCTCGCGGCGACCGCGGGAAGTCGAGCTAGTCCACCCTGAAACGCTCTCGTGCCTTTCCCGTACCCGTTCTGCACTCAACGCGTGCACCCGATTTGGTCCACATTCCAAAATGGCCGCCTTCCCGTTTATCGTACAACGTTGACGCCAGAGGGTTTTCTGTGCGTCTTGATGAATTGGACAAGTGTACCAAATTTCATGATCCTACGTGAAACTAAGGCCAAAGCGGAGGGTAGTTTGAATTATTCTAGGTGGCGCTCTTGAGCCGTTTCTTTTGTAATTTTGGCCACGCCCCCAAAATATGTAATTTTTCACCAGTCCCGATGAGTCTGCCAAATTTGGTGAGTTTTGGGATATGATAAAGCCCCCAAAATGCCAAACGTATTGTGACGGCGTTACGTCTGATTCGCCACATCGCCACGCCCACATGCTCCACCCAAAACGGTCAGTGTTGGAAAGCTTGTTACAGCAACATGTCTTTGGTCACTGGACAGACCGTCACGCTGATTAGGTAACAGGTGTCCGATCGGGACGTTCAATGTACAACTGTACACTTCCTGTTGTGAGGGGGCGTGGCTTAATTAATGTCATGATTTGACCATTCAGTATTGCAGGGGACCGGATGTGGGTCAATCACTGAAGGTTTGATGTATTAGACAGTTTTCGTGTAGGTGCTATTAGTGTTTCGTTTGTGACGGCGTTACGTCCGATTCGCCACATCGCCACGCCCACATGCTCCACCCAAAACGGTCAGTGTTGGAAAGCTTGTTACAGCAACATGTCTTCGGTCACTGGACAGACCGTCACGCTGATTAGGTAACATGTGTCCGATCGGGACGTTCAATGTACAACTGTACACTTCCTGTTGTGAGGGGGCGTGGCTTAATTAATGTCATGATTTGACCATTCAGTATTGCAGGGGACTGGTTGTGGGTCAATCACTGAAGGTTTGATGTATTAGACGGTTTTCGTGTAGGTGCTATTAGTTTTTCGTTTTTCATGGCGAGATAGCTAACTTTGAGGCCAGGCCACGCCCCTTCAGCATATATGAAAACGTGAGGTTTTGATCATTTTTTACTCCCCCATGTCTGAGTGATGAGTCTGCCAAATTTGGTGAGATTTAGGATATGATAAATCCTCCAAAAGGCCATTTCATTTTAGCTCCATTCATTTTCAATGGGAAAAAAATGGCCGAAAAGGCTTAATATTTCAAAAAGCGAAAGTTGCAACATTACCAAAAGTCATAGCTGGATTGTCCTGAACGAGCTGAACATTTTGATATATGAATTGTTGAAATGGCACGAAAACTGTAGGAGGAGTAGGACGCCAAAAAACGTACGGATGGAAGATAGTAACATCTATAAAGAATAATAATAAATATAAACACAATCTCTATAGTGTGAATGCCTTGTTGGCATTCACACAACTAGAAAAACCGCATTTCCTACGAAAATGCACGTGTGAATGCCTTAGCGCCGCTCCGCCCTTCTCGCGACGACCGCGGGAAGTCCAGCTGGTCCACCCTGAAACACTCTCGTGCCTTTCCCGTACCCGTTCGGCACCCAATGCGTGCACCCGATTTGGTCCACATTCCAAAATGGCCGCCTTCCCATTTATCGTACACCGTTGATGCCAGAGGGTTTTCTGTGCGTCTTTGTGAATTGGACAAGTGTACCAAATTTCATGATCCTACGTGAAACTAAGGCCAATGCGGAGGGTAGTTTGAAATTTTCTAGGTGGCGCTCTTGAGCCGTTTCTGTTGCAATTTTGGCCACGCCCCCAAAATATGTAATTTTTCACCAGTCCTGACGAGTCTGCCAAATTTGGTGAGTTTTGGGATATGATAAAGCTCCCAAAAGGCCAAACGTATTGTGACGGCGTTACGTCTGATTCGCCACATCGCCACGCCCACATGCTCCACCCAAAACAACCAGTCGTGGAAAGCTTGTTACAGCAACATGTCTTCGGTCACTGGACAGACCGTCACGCTGATTAGGTAACAGGTGTCCGATCGGGATGTTCAATGTACAACTGTACACTTCCTGTTGTGAGGGGGCGTGGCTTAATTATTGTCATGATTTGACCATTCAGTATTGCAGGGGACCGGATGTGGGTCAATCACTGAAGGTTTGATGTATTAGACTGTTTTCGTGTAGGTGCTATTAGTGTTTCGTTTGTGACGGCGTTACGTCTGATTCGCCACATCGCCACGCCCACATGCTCCACCCAAAACGGTCAGTGTTGGAAAGCTTGTTACAGCAACATGTCTTCGGTCACTGGACAGACCGTCCCGCTGATTAGGTAACAGGTGTCCGATCGGGACGTTCAATGTATAACTGTACACTTCCTGTTGTGAGGGGGCGTGGCTTAATTAATGTCATGATTTGACCATTCAGTATTGCAGGGGAGTGGTTGTGGGTCAATCACTGAAGGTTTGATGTATTAGACGGTTTTCGTGTAGGTGCTATTAGTGTTTCGTTTTTCATGGCGAGATGCCTAATTTTGAGGCCAGGCCACGCCCCTTCAGCATATATAAAAACGTGAGGTTTTGATCATTTTTTACTCCCCCATGTCTAAGTGATGAGTCTGCCAAATTTGGTGAGATTTAGGATATGATAAAGCCCCCAACAGGCACTTTCATTTTAGCTCCATTCATTTTCAATGGGAAAAAATACTTCCTGTTGTGAGGGGGCGTGGCTTAATTAATGTCATGATTTGACCATTCAGTATTGCAGGGGACCAGATGTGGGTCAATCACTGAAGGTTTGATGTATTAGACTGTTTTCGTGTAGGTGCTATTAGTGTTTCGTTTGTGACGGCGTGACGGCTGATTCGCCACATTGCCACGCCCACATGCTCCACCCAAAACGGTCAGTGTTGGAAAGCTTGTTACAGCAACATGTCTTCGGTCACTGGACAGACCGTCCCGCTGATTAGGTAACAGGTGTCCGATCGGGACGTTCAATGTATAACTGTACACTTCCTGTTGTGAGGGGGCGTGGCTTAATTAATGTCATGATTTGACCATTCAGTATTGTAGGGGAGTGGTTGTGGGTCAATCACTGAAGGTTTGATGTATTAGACGGTTTTCGTGTAGGTGCTATTAGTGTTTCGTTTTTCATGGCGAGATGCCTAATTTTGAGGCCAGGCCACGCCCCTTCAGCATATATAAAAACGTGAGGTTTTGATCATTTTTTACTCCCCCATGTCTAAGTGATGAGTCTGCCAAATTTGGTGAGATTTAGGATATGATAAAGCCCCCAACAGGCACTTTCATTTTAGCTCCATTCATTTTCAATGGGAAAAAATACTTCCTGTTGTGAGGGGGCGTGGCTTAATTAATGTCATGATTTGACCATTCAGTATTGCAGGGGACCAGATGTGGGTCAATCACTGAAGGTTTGATGTATTAGACTGTTTTCGTGTAGGTGCTATTAGTGTTTCGTTTGTGACGGCGTGACGGCTGATTCGCCACATTGCCACGCCCACATGCTCCACCCAAAACGGTCAGTGTTGGAAAGCTTGTTACAGCAACATGTCTTCGGTCACTGGACAGACCGTCCCGCTGATTAGGTAACAGGTGTCCGATCGGGACGTTCAATGTATAACTGTACACTTCCTGTTGTGAGGGGGCGTGGCTTAATTAATGTCATGATTTGACCATTCAGTATTGCAGGGGAGTGGTTGTGGGTCAATCACTGAAGGTTTGATGTATTAGACGGTTTTCGTGTAGGTGCTATTAGTGTTTCGTTTTTCATGGCGAGATGCCTAACTTTGAGGCCAGGCCACGCCCCTTCAGCATATATGAAAATGCGAGGTTTTGATCATTTGTTACTCCTGCATGTCTGAGTGATGAGTCTGCCAAATTTGGTGAGTTTTAGGGTATGATAAAGCCCCCAAAAGACCATTTCATTTTAGCTCCATTCATTTTCAATGGGAAAAAAATGGCCGAAAAGGCTTAATATTTCAAAAAGCGCAACTTGCAGCATTACCAAAAGTCATAGCTGGATTGTCCTGAACGAGCTGAACATTTTGATATATGAATCGTTGAAATGGCACAAATACTCTAGGAGGAGTAGCGTGCCAAAAAACGTACGGACGGAAGATAGTAACTATAACTAGAAAAACCGCATTTCCTACGAAAATGCACGTGTGAATGCCTTAGCGCCGCTCCGCCCTTCTCGTGGCGACCGCGGGAAGTCCAGCTGGTCCACCCTGAAACGCTCTCGTGCCTTTCCCGTGCCCGTTCGGCACCCAATGCGTGCACCCGATTTGGTCCACATTCCAAAATGGCCGCCTTCCCATTTATCGTACAACGTTGACGCCAGAGGGTTTTCTGTGCGTCTTGGTGAATTGGAGAAGTGTACCAAATTTCATGATCCTACGTGAAACTAAGGCCAATGCGGAGGGTAGTTTGAAATTTTCTAGGTGGCGCTCTTGAGCCGTTTCTTTTGAAATTTTGGCCACGCCCCCAAAATATGTAATTGTTCACCAGTCCTGATGAGTCTGCCAATTTTGGTGAGTTTTGGGATATGACAAAGCCCCCAAAATGCCATTTTATTTTAGCGCCATTCATTTTCAATGGGATAAAAATGGCCGAAAAGTTCGCCTTTCCTTTCATCGTACAACGTTGGTGCCAGAGGGTTTTCTGTGCGCCTTGGTGAATCGGGGAGGTGTACCAAATTTCATGATCCTACGTGAAACTAAGGCCAATGCGGAGGGTAGTTTGAAATATTCTAGGTGGCGCTCTTGAGCCGTTTCTTTTGCAATTTTGGCCACGCCCCCAAAATATGTAATTTTTCACCAGTCCTGACGAGTCTGCCAAATTTGGTGAGTTTTGGGATATGATAAAGCTCCCAAAAGGCCAAACGTATTGTGACGGCGTTACGTCTGATTCGCCACATCGCCACGCCCACATGCTCCACCCAAAACGGTCAGTGTTGGAAAGCTTGTTACAGCAACATGTCTTCGGTCACTGGACAGACCGTCACGCTGATTAGGTAACAGGTGTCCGATCGGGATGTTCAATGTACAACTGTACACTTCCTGTTGTGAGGGGGCGTGGCTTAATTAATGTCATGATTTGACCATTCAGTATTGCAGGGGACCGGATGTGGGTCAATCACTGAAGGTTTGATGTATTAGACGGTTTTCGTGTTGGTGCTATTAGTGTTTCGTTTGCGATGGCGTTACGTCTGATTCGCCACATTGCCACGCCCACATGCTCCACCCAAAACGGTCAGTGTTGGAAAGCTTGTTACAGCAACATGTCTTCGGTCACTGGACAGACCGTCACGCTGATTAGGTAACAGGTGTCCGATCGGGACGTTCAATGTACAACTGTACACTTCCTGTTGTGAGGGGGCGGGGCTTAAATAATGTCATGATTTGACCATTCAGTATTGCAGGGGACGGGATGTGGGTCAATCACTGAAGGTTTGATGTATTAGACGGTTTTCGTGTAGGTGCTATAAGTGTTTCGTTTTTCATGGCGAGATGCCTAACTTTGAGGCCAGGCCACGCCCCTTCATAATATATGAAAACGTGAGGTTTTGATATTTTTTTACTCCCCCATGTCTGAGTGATGAGTCTGCCAAATTTGGTAAGATTTAGGATATGATAAAGCCTCCAAACGGCCATTTCATTTTAGCTCCATTCATTTTCAATGGGAAAAAGATGGCCGAAAAGGCTGAATATCTCAAAAAGCTAAAGTTGCAGCATTACCAAAAGTCATAGCCGGATTGTCCTAAATGAGCTGAACATTTTGATATATGAATTGTTGAAATCGCACCAAAACTGTACGAGTAGTTACATGCCAAAAAACGTACGGAATGAAGATAGTAACTATAACTAGAAAAACCGCATTTCCTACGAAAATGCACGTGTGAATGCCTTAGCGCCGCTCCGCCCTTCTCGCGGCGACCGCGGGAAGTCGAGCTGGTCCACCCCGAAACGCTCTCGTGCCTTTCCCGTACCCGTTCGGCACCCAATGTACGCACCCGATTTGGTCCACATTCCAAAATGGCCGCCTTCCCATTTATCGTACACGTTGATGCCAGAGGGTTTTCTGTGCGTCTTGGTGAATTGGACAAGCCTACCAAATTTCATGATCCTACGTGAAACTAAGGCCAATGCGGAGGGTAGTTTGAAATATTCTAGGTGGCGCTCTTGAGCCGTTTCTTTTGCAATTTTGGCCACGCCCCCAAAATATGTAATTTTTCACCAGTCCCGATGAGTCTGCCAAATTTGGTGAGTTTTGGGATATGATAAAGCCCCCAAAACGCCAAACGTATTGTGACGGCGTTACGTCTGATTCGCCACATCGCCACGCCCACATGCTCCACCCAAAACGGTCAGTGTTGGAAAGCTTGTTACAGCAACATGTCTTTGGTCACTGGACAGACCGTCACGCTGATTAGGTAACAGGTGTCCGATCGGGACGTTCAATGTACAACTGTACACTTCCTGTTGTGAGGGGGCGTGGCTTAATTAATGTCATGATTTGACCATTCAGTATTGCAGGGGACCGGATGTGGGTCAATCACTGAAGGTTTGATGTATTAGACTGTTTTCGTGTAGGTGCTATTAGTGTTTCGTTTGTGACGGCGTGACGGCTGATTCGCCACATCGCCACGCCCACATGCTCCACCCAAAACGGTCAGTGTTGGAAAGCTTGTTACAGCAACATGTCTTCGGTCACTGGACAGACCGTCCCGCTGATTAGGTAACAGGTGTCCGATCGGGACGTTCAATGTATAACTGTACACTTCCTGTTGTGAGGGGGCGTGGCTTAATTAATGTCATGATTTGACCATTCAGTATTGCAGGGGAGTGGTTGTGGGTCAATCACTGAAGGTTTGATGTATTAGACGGTTTTCGTGTAGGTGCTATTAGTGTTTCGTTTTTCATGGCGAGATGCCTAACTTTGAGGCCAGGCCACGCCCCTTCAGCATATATGAAAATGCGAGGTTTTGATCATTTGTTACTCCTGCATGTCTGAGTGATGAGTCTGCCAAATTTGGTGAGTTTTAGGGTATGATAAATCCCCCAAAAGGCCATTTCATTTTAGCTCCATTCATTTTCAATGGGAAAAAAATGGCCGAAAAGGCTTAATATTTCAAAAAGCGCAACTTGCAGCATTACCAAAAGTCATAGCTGGATTGTCCTGAACGAGCTGAACATTTTGATATATGAATCGTTGAAATGGCACAAATACTCTAGGAGGAGTAGCGTGCCAAAAAACGTACGGACGGAAGATAGTAACATACGAGAATAAATATAAACACAATCTCTATAGTGTGAATGCCTTGTTGGCATTCACACAAATATAAACACAATCTCTATAGTGTGAATGCCTTGTTGGCATTCACACAACTAGATTGCATTTCCTGAGAAAATGCATGTGTGAATGCCAAAATGGCCGCTTCACCTATTTTGCATGTTCAATCAAAACGGCCGCTTCACCTAATATGCTTGTTAAATCAAAATGGCTACCTCACCTACTTTAATTGTAGAACCAAAATGGCAACAATACATGCATTGACTTACTTTGCAAGGCAAGTAACTGCCTTGTATATTGAACCAAAATGGCGGCCTCACCTAATTTGCATGTTCAATCAAAATGGCTGCTTCACCTAATGTATGTTAGAGATGGTCCATAGCTACAACCTCACCAAATTTCAGCTCTCTATGAATAAAGATGGCTGAGTTAAAGCCATTTGAAAGTAACATTGGCAGCCATCAGCTGAAATTGGTCAAAAACAGCTGAACAACAGCTAAAACAAGCAGAAAATATCTTAAATTACCAGAAGGAAGTTGGTAGAACATGGTTTTGCTGAATTAGGCTGAAAAAAGTTGGATTGATTAAAAAAAATTGTTGAAATAGCTGAAAAAGCTGAAATTTGCATAAACAGCTAAATAGTAGCTAAAATAGCAAAAATATCTTAATCTTTCAAAAATTTGCTGAAAGGAGCATAATGATCATAAGTCAGTATAAGTACAACAATGTTGAAGTAAGCTGCATTAAGCTGAAAAGATTGCAAAGTCGTTGTAGAAACAGTTGAAATTAGCTGAAAGTAGCCGAAATATTTTTAAAAAATGTACAAGGTAGCTGAAGGAAGTTGAGTTGGTCCAAAATGTGAAAGGAGTAGTGAAATATTGTAATGAGTTCCAAAGATATCAAGGATGTAAAATGAGCTCATTGAGTTCATTTGAGCTCCATTCATTTTCAATGGGAAAAAAATGGCCGAAAAGGCTGAATATTTCAAAAAGCTAAAGTTGCACCAATACCAAAAGTCATAGCCATCATGTCCTGAATGAGCTGAACATTTTGATATATGAATTGTTGAAATAGCACAAAAACTGTAGGAGGAGTAGCGTGCCAAAAAACGTACGGAATCAGGATAGTAACAGATGTAATTGTAACACTAGAAAAACCGCATTTCCTGCGAAAATGCACGTGTGAATGCCTTAGCGCCGCTCCGCCCTTCTCGCGACGACCGCGGGAAGTCCAGCTGGTCCACCCTGAAACACTCTCGTGCCTTTCCCGTACCCGTTCGGCACCCAATGCGTGCACCCGATTTGGTCCACATTCCAAAATGGCCGCCTTCCCATTTATCGTACACCGTTGATGCCAGAGGGTTTTCTGTGCGTCTTTGTGAATTGGACAAGCGTACCAAATTTCATGATCCTACGTGAAACTAAGGCCAATGCGAAGGGTAGTTTGAAATTTTCTAGGTGGCGCTCTTGAGCCGTTTCTGTTGCAATTTTGGCCACGCCCCCAAAATATGTAATCGTTCACCAGTCCTGATGAGTCTGCCAATTTTGGTGAGTTTTGGGATATGAAAAAGCCCCCAAAATGCTATTTCATTTTAGCTCCATTCATTTTCAATGGGATAAAAATGGCCGAAAATGTCGCCTTTCCTTTCATCGTACAACGTTGGTGCCAGAGGGTTTTCTGTGCGCCTTGGTGAATCGGGGAGGTGTACCAAATTTCATGATCCTACGTGAAACTAAGGCCAATGCGGAGGGTAGTTTGAAATATTCTAGGTGGCGCTCTTGAGCCGTTTCTGTTGCAATTTTGGCCACGCCCCCAAAATATGTAATTTTTCACCAGTCCTGACGAGTCTGCCAAATTTGGTGAGTTTTGGGATATGATAAAGCTCCCAAAAGGCCAAACGTATTGTGACGGCGTTACGTCTGATTCGCCACATCGCCACGCCCACATGCTCCACCCAAAACAACCAGTCGTGGAAAGCTTGTTACAGCAACATGTCTTCGGTCACTGGACAGACCGTCACGCTGATTAGGTAACAGGTGTCCGATCGGGATGTTCAATGTACAACTGTACACTTCCTGTTGTGAGGGGGCGTGGCTTAATTATTGTCATGATTTGACCATTCAGTATTGCAGGGGACCGGATGTGGGTCAATCACTGAAGGTTTGATGTATTAGACTGTTTTCGTGTAGGTGCTATTAGTGTTTCGTTTGTGACGGCGTTACGTCCGATTCGCCACATCGCCACGCCCACATGCTCCACCCAAAACGGTCAGTGTTGGAAAGCTTGTTACAGCAACATGTCTTCGGTCACTGGACAGACCGTCACGCTGATTAGGTAACATGTGTCCGATCGGGACGTTCAATGTACAACTGTACACTTCCTGTTGTGAGGGGGCGTGGCTTAATTAATGTCATGATTTGACCATTCAGTATTGCAGGGGACTGGTTGTGGGTCAATCACTGAAGGTTTGATGTATTAGACGGTTTTCGTGTAGGTGCTATTAGTGTTTCGTTTTTCATGGCGAGATAGCTAACTTTGAGGCCAGGCCACGCCCCTTCAGCATATATGAAAACGTGAGGTTTTGATCATTTTTTACTCCCCCATGTCTGAGTGATGAGTCTGCCAAATTTGGTGAGATTTAGGATATGATAAATCCTCCAAAAGGCCATTTCATTTTAGCTCCATTCATTTTCAATGGGAAAAAAATGGCCGAAAAGGCTTAATATTTCAAAAAGCGAAAGTTGCAGCATTACCAAAATTCATAGCTGGATTGTCCTGAACGAGCTGAACATTTTGATATATGAATTGTTGAAATGGCACGAAAACTCTAGGAGGAGTAGGACGCCAAAAAACGTACGGACGGAAGATAGTAACATATAAGAATAATAATAATAACTAGAAAAACCGCATTTCCTGCGAAAATGCACGTGTGAATGCCTTAGCGCCGCTCCGCCCTTCTCGCGGCGACCGCGGGAAGTCGAGCTGGTCCACCCTGAAACACTGTCGTGCCTTTCCCGTACCCGTTCGGCACCCAATGCATGCACCCGATTTGGTCCACATTCCAAAATGGCCGCCTTCCCATTTATCGTACAACGTTGATGCCAGAGGGTTTTCTGTGCGTCTTGGTGAATTGGACAAGTGTACCAAATTTCATGATCCTACGTGAAACTAAGGCCAATGCGGAGGGTAGTTTGAAATATTCTAGGTGGCGCTCTTGAGCCGTTTCTGTTGCAATTTTGGCCACGCCCCCAAAATATGTAATTTTTCACCAGTCCTGACGAGTCTGCCAAATTTGGTGAGTTTTGGGATATGATAAAGCTCCCAAAAGGCCAAACGTATTGTGACGGCGTTACGTCTGATTCGCCACATCGCCACGCCCACATGCTCCACCCAAAACAACCAGTCGTGGAAAGCTTGTTACAGCAACATGTCTTCGGTCACTGGACAGACCGTCACGCTGATTAGGTAACAGGTGTCCGATCGGGATGTTCAATGTACAACTGTACACTTCCTGTTGTGAGGGGGCGTGGCTTAATTATTGTCATGATTTGACCATTCAGTATTGCAGGGGACCGGATGTGGGTCAATCACTGAAGGTTTGATGTATTAGACTGTTTTCGTGTAGGTGCTATTAGTGTTTCGTTTGTGACGGCGTGACGGCTGATTCGCCACATCGCCACGCCCACATGCTCCACCCAAAACGGTCAGTGTTGGAAAGCTTGTTACAGCAACATGTCTTCGGTCACTGGACAGACCGTCCCGCTGATTAGGTAACAGGTGTCCGATCGGGACGTTCAATGTATAACTGTACACTTCCTGTTGTGAGGGGGCGTGGCTTAATTAATGTCATGATTTGACCATTCAGTATTGCAGGGGAGATGTGGGTCAATCACTGAAGGTTTGATGTATTAGACTGTTTTCGTGTAGGTGCTATTAGTGTTTCGTTTGTGACGGCGTGACGGCTGATTCGCCACATCGCCACGCCCACATGCTCCACCCAAAACGGTCAGTGTTGGAAAGCTTGTTACAGCAACATGTCTTCGGTCACTGGACAGACCGTCCCGCTGATTAGGTAACAGGTGTCCGATCGGGACGTTCAATGTATAACTGTACACTTCCTGTTGTGAGGGGGCGTGGCTTAATTAATGTCATGATTTGACCATTCAGTATTGCAGGGGAGTGGTTGTGGGTCAATCACTGAAGGTTTGATGTATTAGACGGTTTTCGTGTAGGTGCTATTAGTGTTTCGTTTTTCATGGCGAGATGCCTAACTTTGAGGCCAGGCCACGCCCCTTCAGCATATATGAAAATGCGAGGTTTTGATCATTTGTTACTCCTGCATGTCTGAGTGATGAGTCTGCCAAATTTGGTGAGTTTTAGGGTATGATAAAGCCCCCAAAAGACCATTTCATTTTAGCTCCATTCATTTTCAATGGGAAAAAAATGGCCGAAAAGGCTTATTATTTCAAAAAGCGCAACTTGCAGCATTACCAAAAGTCATAGCTGGATTGTCCTGAGCGAGCTGAACATTTTGATATATGAATCGTTGAAATGGCACAAATACTCTAGGAGGAGTAGCGTGCCAAAAAACGTACGGATGGAAGATAGTAACTCTATTAATAACTAGAAAATTTGCATTTCCTACGAAAATGCACGTGTGAATGCCTTAGCGCCGCTCCGCCCTTCTCGTGGCGACCGCGGGAAGTCGAGCTAGTCCACCCTGAAACACTCTCGTGCCTTTCCCGTACCCGTTCGGCACCCAATGTATGCACCCAATTTGGTCCACATTCCAAAATGGCCGCCTTCCCATTTATCGTACAATGTTGATGCCAGAGGGTTTTCTGTACGTCTTTGTGAATTGGACAAGTGTACCAAATTTCATGATCCTACGTGAAACTAAGGCCAATGCGGAGGGTAGTTTGAAATATTCTAGGTGGCGCTCTTGAGCCGTTTCTGTTGCAATTTTGGCCACGCCCCCAAAATATGTAATTTTTCACCAGTCCTGACGAGTCTGCCAAATTTGGTGAGTTTTGGGATATGATAAAGCTCCCAAAAGGCCAAACGTATTGTGACGGCGTTACGTCTGATTCGCCACATCGCCACGCCCACATGCTCCACCCAAAACGGTCAGTGTTGGAAAGCTTGTTACATCAACATGTCTTTGGTCACTGGAAAGACCGTCATGCTGATTAGGTAACAGGTGTCCGATCGGGACCTTCAATGTACAACTGTACACTTCCTGTTGTGAGGGGGCGTGGCTTAATTATTGTCATGATTTGACCATTCAGTATTGCAGGGGACCGGATGTGGGTCAATCACTGAAGGTTTGATGTATTAGACTGTTTTCGTGTAGGTGCTATTAGTGTTTCGTTTGTGACGGCGTGACGGCTGATTCGCCACATCGCCACGCCCACATGCTCCACCCAAAACGGTCAGTGTTGGAAAGCTTGTTACAGCAACATGTCTTCGGTCACTGGACAGACCGTCCCGCTGATTAGGTAACAGGTGTCCGATCGGGACGTTCAATGTATAACTGTACACTTCCTGTTGTGAGGGGGCGTGGCTTAATTAATGTCATGATTTGACCATTCAGTATTGTAGGGGACCGGTTGTGGGTCAATCACTGAAGGTTTGATGTATTAGACAGTTTTCGTGTAGGTGCTATTAGTGTTTCGTTTTTCATGGCGAGATACCTAACTTTGAGGCCAGGCCACGCCCCTTCATCATATATGAAAACATGAGGTTTTGATCATTTTTTACTCCACCATGTCTGAGTGATGAGTCTGCCAAATTTGGTGAGATTTAGGATATGATAAAGCCCCCAAACGGCCATTTCATTTTAGCTCCATTCATTTTCAATGGGAAAAAAATGGCCGAAAAGGCTAAATATCTCAAAAAGCGCAACTTGCAACATTACCAAAAGTCATAGCTGGATTGTCCTGAGCGAGCTGAACATTTTGATATATGAATCGTTGAAATGGCACAAATACTCTAGGAGGAGTAGGACGCCAAAAAACGTACGGACGGAAGATAGTAACATATAAGAATAATAATAATAACTAGAAAAACCGCATTTCCTGCGAAAATGCACGTGTGAATGCCTTAGCGCCGCTCCGCCCTTCTCGCGGCGACCGCGGGAAGTCCAGCTGGTCCACCCCGAAACACTCTCGTGCCTTTCCCGTACCCGTTCGGCACCCAATGCGTGCACCCAATTTGGTCCACATTCCAAAATGGCCGCCTTCCCATTTATCGTACAACGTTGACGCCAGAGGGTTTTCTGTGCGTCTTGGTGAATTGGACAAGTGTACCAAATTTCATGATCCTACGTGAAACTAAGGCCAATGCGGAGGGTAGTTTGAAATTTTCTAGGTGGCGCTCTTGAGCCGTTTCTTTTGAAATTTTGGCCACGCCCCCAAAATATGTAATCGTTCACCAGTCCTGATGAGTCTGCCAATTTTGGTGAGTTTTGGGATATGACAAAGCCCCCAAAATGCCATTTCATTTTAGCGCCATTCATTTTCAATGGGATAAAAATGGCCGAAAAGGTCGCCTTTCCTTTCATCGTACAACGTTGGTGCCAGAGGGTTTTCTGTGCGTCTTGGTGAATCGGGGAAGTGTACCAAATTTCATGATCCTACGTGAAACTAAGGCCAATGCGGAGGGTAGTTTGAAATATTCTAGGTGGCGCTCTTGAGCCGTTTCTGTTGCAATTTTGGCCACGCCCCCAAAATATGTAATTTTTCACCAGTCCTGACGAGTCTGCCAAATTTGGTGAGTTTTGGGATATGATAAAGCTCCCAAAAGGCCAAACGTATTGTGACGGCGTTACGTCTGATTCGCCACATCGCCACGCCCACATGCTCCACCCAAAACGGTCAGTGTTGGAAAGCTTGTTACAGCAACATGTCTTTGGTCACTGGACAGACCGTCACGCTGATTAGGTAACAGGTGTCCGATCGGGACGTTCAATGTACAACTGTACACTTCCTGTTGTGAGGGGGCGTGGCTTAATTATTGTCATGATTTGACCATTCAGTATTGCAGGGGACCGGATGTGGGTCAATCATTGAAGGTTTGATGTATTAGACTGTTTTCGTGTAGGTGCTATTAGTGTTTCGTTTGTGACGGCGTTACGTCTGATTCGCCACGTGGCCACGCCCACATGCTCCACCCAAAATGGTCAGTGTTGGAAAGCTTGTTACAGCAACATGTCTTTGGTCACTGGACAGACCGTCCCGCTGATTAGGTAACAGGTGTCCGATCGGGACGTTCAATGTATAACTGTACACTTCCTGTTGTGAGGGGGCGTGGCTTAATTAATGTCATGATTTGACTATTCAGTATTGTAGGGGAGTGGTTGTGGGTCAATCACTGAAGGTTTGATGTATTAGGCAGTTTTCGTGTAGGTGTTATTAGTGTTTCGTTTTTCATGGCGAGATGCCTAACTTTGAGGCCTGGCCACGCCCCTTCAGCATATATGAAAATGCGAGGTTTTGATAATTTTTTACTCCTGCATGTCTGAGTGATGAGTCTGCCAAATTTGGTGAGTTTTAGGGTATGATAAAGCCCCCAAAAGGCCATTTCATTTTAGCTCCATTCATTTTCAATGGGAAAAAAATGGCCGAAAAGGCTTAATATTTCAAAAAGCGCAACTTGCAGCATTACCAAAAGTCATAGCTGGATTGTCCTGAACGAGCTGAACATTTTGATATATGAATCGTTGAAATGGCACAAATACTCTAGGAGGAGTAGGACGCCAAAAAACGTACGGACGGAAGATAGTAACATATAAGAATAATAATAATAACTAGAAAAACCGCATTTCCTACGAAAATGCACGTGTGAATGCCTCAGCGCCGCTCCGCCCTTCTCGCGGCGACCGCGGGAAGTCGAGCTGGTCCACCCCGAAACACTCTCGTGCCTTTCCCGTACCCGTTCGGCACCCAGTGCGTGCACTCAATTTGGTCCACATTCCAAAATGGCCGCCTTCCCATTTATCGTACAACGTTGACGCCAGAGGGTTTTCTGTGCGTCTTGGTGAATTGGACAAGTGTACCAAATTTCATGATCCTACGTGAAACTAAGGCCAATGCGGAGGGTAATTTGAAATATTCTAGGTGGCGCTCTTGAGCCGTTTCTTTTGCAATTTTGGCCACGCCCCCAAAATATGTAATTTTTCACCAGTCCTGATGAGTCTGCCAAATTTGGTGAGTTTTGGGATATGATAAAGCTCCCAAAAGGCCAAACGTATTGTGACGGCGTTACGTCTGATTCGCCACATCGCCACGCCCACATGCTCCACCCAAAACGGTCAGTGTTGGAAAGCTTGTTACAGCAACATGTCTTTGGTCACTGGACAGACCGTCACGCTGATTAGGTAACAGGTGTCCAATCCGGACGTTCAATGTACAACTGTACACTTCCTGTTGTGAGGGGGCGTGGCTTAATTATTGTCATGATTTGACCAGTCAGTATTGCAGGGGACCGGATGTGGGTATATCACTGAAGGTTTGATGTATTAGACAGTTTTCGTGTAGGTGCTATTAGTGTTTCGTTTGTGATGGCGTTACGTCTGATTCGCCATATTGCCACGCCCACATGCTCCACCCAAAACGGTCAGTGTTGGAAAGCTTGTTACAGCAACATGTCTTTGGTCACTGGACAGACCGTCACGCTGATTAGGTAACAGGTGTCCGATCGGGACGTTCAATGTACAACTGTACACTTCCTGTTGTGAGGGGGCGTGGCTTAATTAATGTCATGATTTGACCATTCAGTATTGCAGGGGACTGGTTGTGGGTCAATCACTGAAGGTTTGATGTATTAGACAGTTTTCGTGTAGGTGCTATTAGTGTTTCGTTTTTCATGGCGAGATACCTAACTTTGAGGCCAGGCCACGCCCCTTCATCATATATGAAAACATGAGGTTTTGATCATTTTTTACTCCCCCATGTCTGAGTGATGAGTCTGCCAAATTTGGTAAGATTTAGGATATGATAAAGCTCCCAAACGGCCATTTCATTTTAGCTCCATTCATTTTCAATGGGAAAAAGATGGCCGAAAAGGCTGAATATCTCAAAAAGCTAAAGTTGCAGCATTACCAAAAGTCATAGCCGGATTGTCCTAAATGAGCTGAACATTTTGATATATGAATTGTTGAAATCGCACCAAAACTGTGCGAGTAGTTACATGCCAAAAAACGTACGGAATGAAGATAGTAACATCTATAAACTGTAGATAATAATAATAACTAGAAAAACCGCATTTCCTACGAAAATGCACGTGTGAATGCCTTAGCGCCGCTCCGCCCTTCTCGCGACGACCGCGGGAAGTCTAGCTGGTCCACCCCGAAACACTCTCGTGCCTTTCCCGTACCCGTTCGGCACCCAATGCGTGCACCCGATTTGGTCCACATTCCAAAATGGCCGCCTTCCCATTTATCGTACACCGTTGATGCCAGAGGGTTTTCTGTGCGTCTTTGTGAATTGGACAAGCGTACCAAATTTCATGATCCTACGTGAAACTAAGGCCAATGCGAAGGGTAGTTTGAAATTTTCTAGGTGGCGCTCTTGAGCCGTTTCTGTTGCAATTTTGGCCACGCCCCCAAAATATGTAATCGTTCACCAGTCCTGATGAGTCTGCCAATTTTGGTGAGTTTTGGGATATGAAAAAGCCCCCAAAATGCTATTTCATTTTAGCTCCATTCATTTTCAATGGGATAAAAATGGCCGAAAATGTCGCCTTTCCTTTCATCGTACAACGTTGGTGCCAGAGGGTTTTCTGTGCGCCTTGGTGAATCGGGGAGGTGTACCAAATTTCATGATCCTACGTGAAACTAAGGCCAATGCGGAGGGTAGTTTGAAATATTCTAGGTGGCGCTCTTGAGCCGTTTCTGTTGCAATTTTGGCCACGCCCCCAAAATATGTAATTTTTCACCAGTCCTGACGAGTCTGCCAAATTTGGTGAGTTTTGGGATATGATAAAGCTCCCCAAAGGCCAAACGTATTGTGACGGCGTTACGTCTGATTCGCCACATCGCCACGCCCACATGCTCCACCCAAAACAGTCATTGTTGGAAAGCTTGTTACAACACTATGTCTTTGGTCACTGGACAGACCGTCACGCTGATTAGGTAACAGGTGTCCAATCCGGACGTTCAATGTACAACTGTACACTTCCTGTTGTGAGGGGGCGTGGCTTAATTATTGTCATGATTTGACCAGTCAGTATTGCAGGGGACCGGATGTGGGTATATCACTGAAGGTTTGATGTATTAGACAGTTTTCGTGTAGGTGCTATTAGTGTTTCGTTTGTGATGGCGTTACGTCTGATTCGCCATATTGCCACGCCCACATGCTCCACCCAAAACGGTCAGTGTTGGAAAGCTTGTTACAGCAACATGTCTTTGGTCACTGGACAGACCGTCACGCTGATTAGGTAACAGGTGTCCGATCGGGACGTTCAATGTACAACTGTACACTTCCTGTTGTGAGGGGGCGTGGCTTAATTAATGTCATGATTTGACCATTCAGTATTGCAGGGGACTGGTTGTGGGTCAATCACTGAAGGTTTGATGTATTAGACAGTTTTCGTGTAGGTGCTATTAGTGTTTCGTTTTTCATGGCGAGATACCTAACTTTGAGGCCAGGCCACGCCCCTTCATCATATATGAAAACATGAGGTTTTGATCATTTTTTACTCCCCCATGTCTGAGTGATGAGTCTGCCAAATTTGGTAAGATTTAGGATATGATAAAGCTCCCAAACGGCCATTTCATTTTAGCTCCATTCATTTTCAATGGGAAAAAGATGGCCGAAAAGGCTGAATATCTCAAAAAGCTAAAGTTGCAGCATTACCAAAAGTCATAGCCGGATTGTCCTAAATGAGCTGAACATTTTGATATATGAATTGTTGAAATCGCACCAAAACTGTGCGAGTAGTTACATGCCAAAAAACGTACGGAATGAAGATAGTAACATCTATAAACTGTAGATAATAATAATAACTAGAAAAACCGCATTTCCTGCGAAAATGCACGTGTGAATGCCTTAGCGCCGCTCCGCCCTTCTCGCGGCGACCGCGGGAAGTCGAGCTGGTCCACCCTGAAACACTCTCGTGCCTTTCCCGTGCCCGTTCGGCACCCAATGCGTGCACCCGATTTGGTCCACATTCCAAAATGGCCGCCTTCCCATTTATCGTACAACGTTGACGCCAGAGGGTTTTCTGTGCGTCTTGGTGAATTGGACAAGTGTACCAAATTTCATGATCCTACGTGAAACTAAGGCCAATGCGGAGGGTAGTTTGAAATTTTCTAGGTGGCGCTCTTGAGCCGTTTCTTTTGAAATTTTGGTCACGCCCCCAAAATATGTAATTGTTCACCAGTCCTGATGAGTCTGCCAATTTTGGTGAGTTTTGGGATATGAAAAAGCCCCCAAAATGCTATTTCATTTTAGCTCCATTCATTTTCAATGGGATAAAAATGGCCGAAAAGGTCGCCTTTCCTTTCATCGTACAACGTTGGTGCCAGAGGGTTTTCTGTGCGCCTTGGTGAATCGGGGAGGTGTACCAAATTTCATGATCCTACGTGAAACTAAGGCCAATGCGGAGGGTAGTTTGAAATATTCTAGGTGGCGCTCTTGAGCCGTTTCTGTTGCAATTTTGGCCACGCCCCCAAAATATGTAATTTTTCACCAGTCCTGACGAGTCTGCCAAATTTGGTGAGTTTTGGGATATGATAAAGCTCCCCAAAGGCCAAACGTATTGTGACGGCGTTACGTCTGATTCGCCACATCGCCACGCCCACATGCTCCACCCAAAACAGTCATTGTTGGAAA
>JBBPBX010066236.1:0-19726 GCA_038048925.1 Garcialebias charrua | reverse complement strand
TCTGTAATCCATAGAGTCAGAGTCAGAATTTCTTTATTGTCATTCACATCACATGGGGTTCATGTGGTGGAGCGAAATTGTGTACACAGGGTCCCAGTTACATCCAACAATAAAATGTAAAAGAAAAACAGTAATAACATCTAAGATATGAACTAAGAAAAACATCAACTAAAAACACCCTAAGCACCAATAGCATTAAAACATTATGTCGAACAGCAGCACGAACATGAGTCTGTGTGAGCAGATGAGCACGAATGAACACAGCAACATGAAACAGATCAGCAGCATCATGATGTGATATTTCACAGTGATTATTCTGGTTAGAGATTCGTGAGTCTAACAGCCTCAGGGTAGAAGCTGTTCCTCAGTCTAGTGGTTCTACACTTAATGCTTCTGAAGAGCATCTGGACGTAGCTCTGCTTCTATTCCAGGCGGCTCAGTTCAGAGCGAAGAGTAATTGCATCCTCCGTGGAACCGTTTGCGTGATATGCGAACTGAAATGGCCTGGAGGAAGATGGCTCTTGATGTGAAGAAGAACCAATTTCTTTAAGCGCTTCATGATTACTGGAGTGAGGGCCACAGGGTGATATTCATTCAGGCTGGCAATGGAGGACTTCTTAGTTACTGGAATGATGTTAGTTGAATGTAGCCAGGATGGGATGACTGCCTGGGCCAGGGAGAGGTTGAAGATGCTGGTAAAGATAAAGATAAGCTTGTGGACACATGCTCTGAGCATGTTGCCAGGTACTTCGTCTGGGCTGATAGCCTTCTTGGGTTTCACTGCTGGAGCAACCCGTCTGACATCATGCTCCTGTAGTGAGTGTAAAAATTGGGTGGGGGAGGGGGATAAGGCTGAAGCAGATGAGTGTTGCTGAGATGTTTTGAAATGGTCAAAGAAGCAATTTAACTTGTCTGCCAGTGGAGCACTCATGTCTGCTGATGTTTTGTTTTTGTTTTTTTGTTTTAAACGTTTATTCATTTCATTTCAATTAAAAAAACACATACAATTTCAGATACAATTAAATAAAATACATATCAAATGAAAGGCGGCAGAAGAAGAATGATATCTTATCATATCTGCCCCTTCTTAACAAATCAATTTAAACAATCAAATTCAAGCAATAATCATAAATAATACAACAAAAACATGTAAATTGCCACAATTATTCATTAAAGTTAATAGATATTGACTAACTTATATATATCTTGTCAACAAAATATTCTTGATCTTTTTCTTAAATAAAAATAATGATTCCTCTTTTTTTATATCACAGTCCAAACAATTCCATAAATGTATTCCCTGTATTGAAGTGGACCTACCCCTTAAACTGGTTCGATACTTTGGTTTTACAAAAATATCCATTCCCTTTAAATTATAACAACTGTTCCCTTTTATAAAATATGCTTGAATGTTTGGTGGTAGTACAGTATGTTATTCTGAGCCTTGAACATAATTAACTGAATATTGTAATCCACCAAATCATAACACTTAAGTAATTTCATTTGATAAAACAAAATACTTGAAGGATGATAATAATGTTTTCTTGAGACAATTCTTACAGCTCTTTTTTTGTAAAATGAAAATAGACTGGGTTACAGTTTTACAAGCAGTGCCCCAAACACCAACACAGTAAATTAAATGTGGCACAATAATTGTATTGTACAACAAACACAAAGCTTTAACATTCAGCAAGTCCCTTACTTTATACAGTACTGCCATGGACTTAGATATTTTAGTTCTTAAAAAGTTAATATGTTGCTTCCATGACAGTTTATCGTCAATAATTACTCCTTTACTTCATTCACTCTGCGCATTTCAACACCATCAATTTTGAAGGGAAAATCCACAGTGAATTCTTTTTTTTACTAAATATCATATAATTAGTTTTTTCAACATTCAAAGATAACTTATTTAATTTAAACCAAGTTTGTATTTTAGCAAACTCCCTTTTCATTAATTCAAAAATCTGATTTAATTCCTTGAGAGGGGTTGGACACTCTTCCACTCTGGAGTTGCCCCTGGTGAGAGGCGCCGAGCAGGAGTGGGCATACTTGTTGCCCCCCATCTTGGTGCCTGTACGTTGGGGTTCACCCCGGTGAACGAGAGGGTAGCCTCCCTTCGCCTACGTGTGGGGGGACGGGCTCTGACTGTTGTTTGTGCCTATGCGCCGAACGGCAGCGCAGATTACCCACCCTTTTTGGAGTCCTTGGAGGGGGTATTGGAGGGTGCGCCTCCTGGGGACTCCCTTGTTCTGCTGGGGGACTTCAACGCTCACGTGGGCAATGACAGTGAGACCTGGAGGGGTGTGGTTGGGAGGAACGGCCCCCCTGATCTGAACCCGAGTGGTGTTCTGTTGTTGGACTTCTGTGCTCGTCATGGATTGTCCATAACGAACACCATGTTCAGGCATAAGGGTGTCCATATGTGCTCTTGGCACCAGGACACCCTAGGTCGTAGTTCAATGATCGACTTTGTTGTCGTCTCATCTGATCTGCGGCCGCATGTCCTGGACACTCGGGTGAAGAGAGGGGCGGAGCTGTCAACTGACCACTAGTGGGCCATGTTTCGCGCCTCTATTGTCGAGGCAGCTTATCGGAGTTGTGGCCGCAAGGTTGTTGGTGCCTGTCGTGGTGGCAACCCTCGAACCCGGTGGTGGACACCGGCGGTGAGGGATGCTGTCAAGCTGAAGAAGGAGTCCTATTGGGCCTTTTTGGCCTGTGGGACCCCGGAAGCAGCAGATAGGTACCGGCAGTCCAAGCGGCATGCGGCTCGGGTGGTTGCTGAGGCAAAAACTCGGGCGTGGGAGGAGTTCGGAGAGGCCATGGAGAATGACTTCCGTACGGCTTCGAGGCGATTCTGGTCCACCATCCGGCGTCTCAGGGGGGGAAAGCGGTACGCGACCAACACCATTTATGGTGGGGATGGCGTGCTGTTGACCTCAACTCGGGATGTTGTGAGTCGGTGGGCGGAATACTTCGAAGACCTCCTCAATCCTACTGGCACGTCTTCCACTGAGGAAGCGGAGCCTGGGGACTTTGGGTCGGGCTCTCCAATCTCTGGTGCTGAGGTCGCCAAGGTGGTTAAAAAGCTCCGCGGTGGCAAGGCTCCGGGGGTGGATGAGATTCGTCCTGAGTTCCTTAGGGCTCTGGATGTTGTGGGGTTGTGTTGGCTTACGCGACTCTGCAATATCGCGTGGACATCGGGGGCAGTTCCCTTGGATTGGCAGACTGGGGTGGTGGTTCCCCTATTCAAAAAGGGGGACCGTAGGGTGTGTTCCAACTATAGAGGGATCACACTCTTAAGCCTCCCTGGTAAGGTCTATTCAGGGGTTCTGGAGAGGAGGGTCCGTCGGATAGTCGAACCTCGGATTCAGGAGGAGCAGTGTGGTTTTCGTCCTGGTCGTGGAACACTAGACCAGCTCTACACCCTCAACAGGGTCCTGGAGGGTGCGTGGGAGTTTGCCCAACCAGTTTACATGTGCTTTGTAGACTTGGAAAAGGCATTCGACCGCGTCCCTCGGGGGGTTCTGTGGCGGGTACTCCGGGAGTATGGGGTACCAGGCCCTTTGATATGGGCTGTTAGGTCCCTGTACGACCGGTGTCAGAGCTTGGTCCGCATCGCTGGCAGTAAGTCAGGCTCGTTTCCGGTGAGAGTTGGACTCCGCCAAGGTTGCCCTTTGTCACCGATTCTGTTTATAACTTTTATGGACAGAATTTCTAGGCGCAGCCAAGGTGTTGAGAGGATCCGTTTTGGTGGCCTTAGAATCGCTTCTCTGTTTTTTGCAGATGATGTGGTCCTATTGGCTTCATCAGCTCGTGATCTACAGCTTTCGCTGGAGCGGTTTGCAGCTGAATGTGATGCGGCCGGGATGAGGATCAGTTCCTCCAAATCCGAGGCCATGGTCTTGAGCCGGAAAAGGGTAGCGTGCCCTCTCCGGGTCGGGGAGGAGGTCCTTACCCAAGTGGAGGAGTTTAAGTATCTCGGGATCTTGTTCACGAATGAGGGAAAACTGGAGCGTGAGATCGATAGGCGGATAGGTGCAGCGTCCGCAGTGAAGCGGGCGCTGTACCGGTCTGTCGTGGTGAAGAGAGAGCTGAGTCAAAAGGCAAAGCTCTCAATTTACCGATCGATCTACGTTCCCACCCTCATCTATGGTCATGAGCTTTGGGTTATGACCGAAAGAACAAGATCTCGGATACAAGCGGCTGAAATGAGTTTTCTCCGCAGGGTGGCTGGACTCTCCCTTAGAGATAGGGTGAGAAGCTCGGTCATCCGGGAGGGACTCGGAGTAGAGCCGCTGCTTCTCCACATCGAGAGGAGCCAGTTGAGGTGGCTCGGGCATCTGGTTAGGATGCCTCCTGGACGCCTCCCTGGTGAGGTGTTCCGGGCATGTCCCACCGGGAGGAGACCCAGAGGAAGACCCAGGATACGCTGGAGGGACTATGTTTCTCGGCTGGCCTGGGAACGCCTTGGGATTCCCCCAGAGGAGCTGCTCCAAGTGGCTGGGGAGAGGGAAGTCTGGGCCTCCCTACTTAGGCTGCTACCCCCGCGACCCGACCCCGGATAAGCGGAAGAAAATGGATGGATGGATGATTTAAGTCTCCACCCGAACAAAAGAAGGTAGTGTCATCAGCAAACAAAACACAATTTGTGTTTCAACACAGCATCTGTACTGGTAGTTTGTGATGTGTTGTATGTCCTGCCATACCTCCTGTGAGTTGTTACTGGTCAGATGACTCCTCTGATGGTCCACCTTGGCTTTTTTTAGTTCCTCTTTCCAGTTCGGCTCGAGCAGCACTGTACAGAGCTCTGTCACCTGACCTGAAGGCAGCATCGTGGACTCTGAGTCTACAAACTGGTCTGGTTTTGGACAACCTGTATGTGTTTATCTACAGTTCATTTCCTGATGCAGAACTTAAAATAGCCCAGTACAGTTCTTGTGGATGTTTCCAGCTCCTGGTGTACAAATGAGTCCCAGTCTGTCTGAAGCAGGCCTATAGTTTGGAGAGTGTGTTTTCAGGCCAGGTTGTAACAGTCATTGTGGTTGGACTGGCACTGCGTGTGAGTCGGATGATGTGGGAGAGCAGGAGAGTACTGGCCAAGGTGTGTGTGGGGGGCTCTGTACATGTGTAAATGTTGGTATAAATCGGGTTTATATCAAAGTTTTATTTGGAAAAAATGAATAAAATCACCTTCTCATATGCAACTTAGACAATAGTGCACATGCACAAACCAAACACTCGTGTGCTACTTTTGAAACTTAAAAATAAACGTGTATGTACTCGTCCTACTTTGACAGTTTCTTTTGTGATAATAAGAAAACGAAGCTGGGAGAGTGATTGTTTTCTCAACCTTCACAAGTGTATTTAAGAGCTTCAGATCCCACACACAGCCCAGAATTTCATTCACACCATGTGAGAAGGTGTGTGTGGGTGTGTGTGGAGGGATGTTTAGTGCATGAGACCCTGAATGTACTTGGTCCAGCATTTGGACAGAGAAAGACCATGGGTGACCTGAGTATTTATGGGAGGTTTTACAAAAACATTTTGCGAATAATAAAAACAAACAGGTCTTTACTGTTGAAAATAACTGTATAAAGTAGTTTTATGTGTGTCCTTGAAGGTGAAGTCTGAGAAAGAAACTCTAACAATGTTATCAGGACCGCACTAAAGATGAAAGTGAGAGCGTAACATGCATGAAAACAACTTTAAACAAAGACATTTTGAATATAGATGTTTTTTTTTTTTTTGTCCAGTTGTCCCAAACTGGAGGACTTGCCAGCAGAGCAATGGAGTCACTCCAAGGTGAGAAATGCTCTCAAGGAGCTCCTTAAGGACATGAACCAGAGCTCCCTGGCCAAAGAGTGCCCACTTTCTCAGGTATACACACCCACACTCCATATAGACAATGCAATCTATTGCCCTTTACCATAATCTTTAACTATCACATCCTAAATAATTAATTCCGACTGGATTTTATTTGCTAACCGTAAAAGCAACATTTATTTTTCTAACATTATAAACACACACACACACATGTATAGAGCAAGCATGAAAAATGGAAGAATGTGCAGATACAGTATATTGCTTTTGCCCTTGCATGTCCTTCGTGTGTTTCTGTGGCGGTGTTTATGAGCGAGCATGTGGTCCAATAATTATCCAGGAAGTCCAGATGCTGCAGCTGATAAGGTCTGGGGATGGAGTGTGGGGGAGAGCAAAAGATAGAGAAAGATCTGTATCGCTTAAAAAGCAATGCCGCCATGGCTGCTGCCTATCTGTATCTGCAGACTGTCTGTCTGTCTGTCTGTGGCAGCTTCACTGCACATCTTCCTTCACTCATCTGGACATCTCATCTTTAAATTTTGATATTTTTCTGCTGGTTTTCAGACTTGATTTATCACGCACAGACCCAAAGATAGAAATAAATAATAAGACAATTTGAATATACAGTACATATTTTAAAAAGCCGTTTCATCCACATTGCTTTCCCCTAAAGTTGCACTGGACATGTACAGTTAGAAAAACAATATTTTAGAGCTTTATTTTAAATTCCTTTCTTCGCTGAGAGATCTGATACGAGCCTCCTCCCCCACCGCTCCTACCCGTCCCTTGACCTCCCTTCTGTTGTTTGTGAGAAGCAGGTTAAAATAAATATGTGAAGATGAAAGGTGTAATCAGATGTAAAGATTGCACAGGGTGGTCTTAAGGGAAAAGCTGTGTGCGTCGGTGGGTGAGAATCATGCGTCGTCTCTGATGACCTCTGGTGATTTATCTGATAACACACATGAAACCATGTGAAAAAAAAACATGCATGCGTGCACACAGCTCACATTCTGACACACGCATCAGTCTTTCTTATCCTTTTTACCTGGGGGTCTTTTTAATAACACAGACCTGAGTTGGTTAATATCAGTTGTGTGAACAGCTGAGACACAGGCCGCCCGTCGCAGGAGCCGGGGAGACGTAATGAATTCCTTTTGTCTTCCTTCCGTTCCAGAGCATGATATCGTCCATTGTAAACAACACGTACTATGCAAATGTCTCAGCTGCCAAGTGTCACGAGTTTGGACGGTGGTACAAGCACTTCAAGAGGTCCAAGTGCTACCAGGGTGAGATTTTAATACTTTTTATGAAGATCAAGTGGATTTAAGATTTTTTTTTATGGTTCCCTAATTCTACATTACATTTAAATGGAAAATTACTACTAAAGAAAACAAAAAATATTAAACACAGCTAGCTTAAAACATGAAACACAATGCAAGGCAAGAGTTAGGAAAAGTGGACAAAGAGTCCACCAGCAAAGCTATCGTGAGGTTTCTGCCCAAATGCCCATGACATGTAAAACCGAAGGTGGTGCCAAAGTTGATCAAATAACGTGGAAGTGTTTCAAGACTGTAATCTTTGGTCATGGCCCCACTCAGATCAGGTGTTCATTTTTCAATTGGATCAGAACTAAACTGTTTTGCAATACAACAAAAATTGAACCATCTCTTTAAGAAACAATGGAAAGAACAACGGGTTTGTAAAATATAACAAAAGTTGCATGAGAACTACCAGTAATGTGTGATTTCCTCCATTTTAGTGCAAAAACCAAAGAGTTTATGAAGAACTAAGAGGACTCAGGACACACAACACATGCACAAATAAGACTGACTATCAGAGTCAGAGTCAGAGAGTCTTTATTGTCATTTGCACCACATGTACATGTGATGAAACGAGATTATGTACACAGAGTCCCAGTTACATCCAACAATAAAATGTAAAAGAAAAACAGTAATAACATCTAGGACTAACTAAGAAAAACATCAACTAGAAATACACTAAGCCCTAATGTAATGGAAAAAAATCATTACAAACAGCAGCACGAACATGAGTCTGTATGAGACTACAGTATAATAGAATGATCAGGAAAAAAAAGGGTATTATTTTAAAATCAAATATCAAACAAGCCTGATACATTTCTCAAGTCCACCATAGTTAAAATATATTGAAATTATATAATGTAGAGTTAGCTGCACCCAGCTTGTACAGCTGTATGTTTAAAAAAAAAAAGCAAAACATTATACATCTGTAATTTTTAATCATGGAGGTGGATCAGTCATGCTTTGGGTTTACGTTGCAGCTAAAAGCTCAGAGAACACGTCACTAGAATAAAAATCACAATAAATATCATTGCATTCAAGATCAAACTGCCTATAGCACAGCTCAACTTTAAACCAGAATGTCTACTTACAATACTTATCCAAAGCACATCTTGAAATCAGAACAATACCTTTTAATCATTTGGGTTCAAAAATCTGTGCACGCAAGAACGGGCCAACAAGCTGACGTCCGGTGCCATTTTCAATTCAGTGCCTCCTGAGAAACACAGTTTTTTATGGCATAAAAATGTCATAAAGTGGAAGCTGATTAATGCGAAACACGGAGGATAGTGCATTATGGTTTGGTAGTTTGATTTGATTTGATGTTTATTCATTCATTTTAAAAGAACAATACAAGACAGTTTCATCAGGTACAAAAATACAAGTAGGATAAAATGAAGGGAGCAGAAAGAAGATGAAATCTTATTATATCTGCCCCTTTGCTCGCTGAGAGTTTGCAACCATGAAGTTAAAAAATAATAATAATTTCTAAACAATAAACCTGGATCTAATTTTGAACTGTTTCAACTAAAGTGTCGACTGGATTTACTGTGCACTGTTTTGTCAGCAGTGTCTGAACACCCAGCTCTCAGCTGCAGTACTTTACTGAATACAGGTAGTCCTCGAGTTACGAACGAGTTCCGTTCCTACACCCGTTTGTAAGTCGAAAATCGCCGTAAGTCGGAAGTACACACTAGCCGCCACTTATACACGTACATGTACGGTACTGTACAGTTACCAAGCACTTCACCTATCCTAACACAGTACCCTACATAATTATCAAAAAACACATACAGTACATTTGGAGCCATAATGAAGGAAAAAAAAGAGTTAATTTCTTACTGTGAGCTGGTGAAGCCTGTCTCCAACTGTTAGCATGTTAGCTCGTTGCACGTCCAAATTCTGCAGCTTCCTGCTGCTTCACGCGGTCCAAACTGTTTACAGTAAGGCCTTTTAGCATTTTAGCTCCATACATTTGGAGCCATAATGAAGGAAATAGAGTTAATAACTTACTGGGAGCTGGTGAAGCCGTTTCTCCGCATGTTAGCATGTTAGCTCCGTGTCCCGGCAACATCCAAGGTCTCGAAGCTGTTTCTCCGCGTGTTAGCATGTTAGCTCTGTGTCCCGGCAACATCCGAGGCCTCGAAGCCTTTTCTCCGCGTCTTAGCATGTTAGCTCGTTGTACCACCAACATCCGAGGCTGCCAAGCGGAGCATCGAGGCGAGCTGCCGGCCGCAGCAGGCCTCTCCGCCGCCCGTCGCTCCGTGTCCCCGGCTGATGGCAGGGACAGTAGCGGCGGGATGGTCACGGATCCCGCGGTGAGCTGGTGGTGTTGGCCGGCGTGGTGGGATGCGGCGGAGCGATCGGCGGCTGCTGCTCCGGGCCCGAGACGTCCACAGAGTTCACCGAGCGTTTCCAGCTCATGTATCCGAGCGAAGCAACCTCTCATCAGACACGGTCCGTCCAAAGCCGGCTGTCAAAGCCGGAGCTAACCGAAAACTGCCGGACACTGCCGAAAACTGCAGAACACTGCCGAAAACTGCCGAACACTGCTGAAAACTGCAGAACACTGCCGAAAACTGCCGAACACTGCTGAAAACTGCTGGGCACTGCCGGAAACTACGTAATCGGCTTCAAAATAATAATAATAATAATAATAATTTATTCATAAATCCATTTAAAACAACAAACAACCACAGCTGCAACAAAGGAATTTACACATAATCAAGAACATTTAAACACATAAAATAAGATTTTTCAATTTTTATTTTTTTGAGATGCGTGACGTAACATCGAATCGTCGTAAGTCGAGGACCACCTGTATTTGTATTTGTTGTGCATCAGGAACAAACCTGCGTTTGTCTTCTTTTCTTTCTCCAGAGAGTGACAGCTTCTCTGAGCAGCCCGACATCCCTCTCACCCAGCAGCCAGCTGCAGGAAGTCCAGCTGACTCAAACCTTGTTTTCCCTCATGGAGCAGTTGCCAACATGTGCGGTCGCTCAGCTCTCGGGCTCCACCCTCCTGGGTTGGTTTCCCAGCCGCTCAGCTCCCAAATGGTCAACCAGCAGCTGGTCATGGCCCAGCTTCTCAACCAGCAGTATGCTGTTAACTGTATGCTGGCTGGCCCAGGTCTGTCGTCGCCGCAGCAGCAGTATCTCAACCACCCTCCAGTTGGGAGGCCTCCTGCCATCGTCTTTTCCAAACCCCCTGAATCTCAAGCCTTACAGCAGGCGCAGTGTGGCCCGGGTGGAGGTGCTGCAAGCGGGCCACAAAATCAGACAGCGGCTGCGTCTTCGGTGGGGCCAACAGACGTATCGAGTGACATCTACCTGAACGTGAGGGAGGAGCTGAAGAGAGCAGGCATCTCCCAGGCCATCTTTGCCCGTGTGGCTTTTAATCGGACCCAGGTATGGTTTGAGGGATGCACGGAATAAATTTAAAAATGTGTTTTCTGGTGCTCTAATACATTGTGTTGCCCATTAGCATGGCACACTCTGCAGTGCCCCCTCCCCTCATGCGTGTGATAATGTGTTTGTGCCAGCTCTCTGCAGTGCAAAGCCGGTGCCAGCAGTAAAGCAGCTGCTAGACCAACTAATCAGAACCCCTTCGAGAAATGTTGCCTCGCTCTCCAGCTCCTGCTTGATGCCATTGTCCTTCTATCTTGCCACCTTTCACTCTGGCAGCCCCCTCTGTTCTCTTAATCTCCACCTCCCAAGGGCCAATCCATCTTTTTTTTAATCTTTTACCTTATCTATCTTCCTTTGTTTGGATCCATATCTTCTTTTGCCATCATCCTTAATATGAAAATGCTACATTTAAGACCCCTCATCTTCTATTCAGCACTGCACCAACAGAAATAGGACCTAAATAACAAACAAAGCCCTCTTTTATAATCATTATTAATAAACAATAATCTCCATAGGTTATTTTCCATCAGGATTTCTTGCTACACACTGGGCATTGTGCCAAAACATGATCTTGAAGTTAATGACACATTTGAAAGTTCAAACAAAGGCCACTTTTGTAAGACAGATAATTAATTTATTTACTTATGTATTTTGAGTGTGTGATCCAGTATTGATTTAAGCTTTTCCACTCATGCCATTTATCTGTGAAATCATCTTGGGGAGAAAGCCTAGCACAATTAGCATGATGGTTGAAGGTTTATGCACTCAGAATAATGCCTGCAGAACAAATATGTATACAACCGTACGATTAGCACTGGCTATACGAACCTGGTATAAACCCGTAAACTTTAAGGTTTTGTTAAGTTACTTATAATGTGAGCTGGATATAGAGTTTTTATGAAATTATTTCAAGCTTGTAAGAAACCTGATACCATAAAGACAATAAACTAATGATATTTTCCTATTCTATCTGAACATGTTTGATGCCTCTAAGTTTGCAATAACCTGAATATAAATACAACCAATGCCTAAATGTAAAGTGAAAACGTATTCCAACTTTGGAAAGAACACATTTGGCTTCAAACCGGACTAGCTACAGACTTTGTGGTACCACTTTACAATAAGGCTCCCGTTATAGATGGTTAATTGAATTCAAAATCTTACTTCTAACCTACAAAGCTCTCAACATCCTAGCGCCATCTTACAATCCAGATCTTGTTGTTCCATATTTTCTGAACAGAGCACTTTGCTCTCAGACTTCAGGCTCACTCACAGTTCTATTTCGTGCTCCGCCCTTTAACCATGCCTATTGGGTGTGTCCCTGCGCTTCGCGCCAACATTGAAGACCTTTTAGTCCACGCCCACCTGCTGTGGGCCCCGCCTATGTCCACTATAAGTTCAAGGTGGACTATAGTTCTGCTCCCGATTTTTCTTCAAACCAACGACGAAGAAAGATGTCTACAAGACGTGAGTATCTGTAAACTTCAAACAACAGGCCGGCTGACAGGTGCAGGCACAGACCTCTTTGTGACCTCCCCAGCCCCGCCTCCCCACTCGAGTGTGGGGGCCAGCTCCTCCAGGTGTCAGCGATCAGAAGCCGTTTTCGCATTGGCCGGCCCTCCCCGGCTCTCCCAGCTTCTAACCCGGGTTCGGCGTCTTCGCATTTACCTTTTCCGCCCGGGATCCACCCTTGTTCTGGAACCATCTTCACCGTGGTTCTTATCGGGCCGAGCCCGACAGGGCTAGTTTCAGCTCTCATTTGATTCGTTGTTTGCAGCAGGGGCGGGACTCATTCAAACAACCTCAGCGCGAGGGTTGAATTTCATTCAAATTTAACTACAGAAACGAGAAACCCCTAAAACAATTGTTAGCTGAATTAGTGTTTCTGCGTTTAATTTTTGTTAATAACTGATCACAAATCAGCTTATGTTACAACGTAAATAACACGAAGCGCACACCCATTTCCGCCTTTCAGCGCGACCTGAATGTCATTAAACAGCATTAAACAATAACTAATATTGTCTAACTGTTGCGCGCAGCCAGGGTTTTAAAATATAACGAATAATCTCTAACTTTTACGTGCAGCTAAAATGTCAGGAGGAGTGATTGCTATATGAGCAAGTTGGACACCTGAAAATTCAGTCCGGAGTATAGCTCAAAGCGTAAAGCACTGCTCTTTTGACCGGGAGAAGTGGGTTCGCTTCCCGCCTGGGACAAAGTTATTTTACTTTTTTTTTCTTTATTCACATTTTCTTTTAAATAAAAAGGAGTTTGTAGAAAATGTGAATAAAGAGAAAAAAAAAGTAAAATAACTTTGTCACAGGCTGGAAGCGAACCCACTTCTCCCGGTCAAAAGAGCAGTGCTTTACGCTTTGAGCTATACTCCGGACTGAATTTTCAGGTGTCCAACTTGCTCATATAGCAATCACTCCTCCTGACATTTTAGCTGCACGTAAAAGTTAGAGATTATTCGTTATATTTTAAAACCCTGGCTGCGCGCAACAGTTAGACAATATTAGTTATTGTTTAATGCTGTTTAATGACATTCAGGTCGCGCTGAAAGGCGGAAATGGGTGTGCGCTTCGTGTTATTTACGTTGTAACATAAGCTGATTTGTGATCAGTTATTAACAAAAATTAAACGCAGAAACACTAATATATATATATCCAGCTAACAATTTTTTTTTGCCGAGTCTCCTCTCTTAAAACACGAACACTCCACCCACGTGAAGAGACCACCCCACCCACTTCCAGAGAACTGCCCACCCACTTCAAGGCGGCTTTGCGGCAAATGCGTAATGAACGCGGGTGGCCCAGAGACACCCAGGGGAGCCCCGGGCCACTGAGGGCTGGCCAATGCGAAAACGGCTAAAGAGCAGCACATCACACACGAGAGTCAGAGACACCGCCGTTCTCTTAAACCGTGTTAAAAACCATGAGCCTGGCGTTGGATCATTTGATCAGACCAGGACTTTTAAGTTTACTCCTCTCAGTCATCCCGAGGTGAGCGCAGACAGCAAATCGTTCAAAAGAAGACGTTTGTCTCGTCTGCCGGGTTCAAACGAAGAACCGAGCAGCAGCTGTGACGCGGCGCTCGGTGAACGCCCCTTTCTCAGAGGGCCTCCCATGGACCGACGCGGACTCTGTCCGCTTGGTGGCGGTCGAGGCCAGATTATCTCTTCTCATGAATCAGGACAGACAAGCAGCTCCGCTGTCAGACCACAGTGCAGAGTGGCTCCAGCTTTGCTCGCTAAACAAATGGCTAAAACGAGTAATCTGCCAGGGCTATTCCCTGCAGTTTGCGGGAGCACCACCCAAATTCAACGGGGTGCTACAAACAAAGCTAACCTCCACAGAGCAGGGGTTAGCGCTTCAGTCGGAACTTCAGGAACTATTGACAAAACACGTCATTTCCGGAGTTCCTCCCAACGAAGAGAGGACGGGGTTTTATTCAAAATATTTCCTCGTCCCCAAGAAGTCAGGAGGTTTGAGACCGATTTTAGATTTATCGATTCTCAACAGACACATCATGACTCGATCCTTCCACATGTTGACAACAAAACGTGTCCTCGAATTCGTGTCGAGGGGGGACTGGTTAGTGAGCATCGACCTCCGCGACGCCTACTTCCACGTTCCCATAGTAACCAAACACCGGAAGTTCCTCAGATTTGCGTTCCAAGGGGTCAGTTACGAGTTCAACCGTCTCCCCTTCGGGTATGCGTTGGCCCCCCGCACTTTCACGAAAATTATCGAAGCGGCGTTACAGCCGCTTCGTTCGAGGGGCGTCAGAATTTTATTCTATCTCGACGATCTACTGCTTCTGTCTGGCTCGAGACAGGAAGCGGAAGCCCAGACAGTCGATCTGGTGAATCATCTATCCCGCCTGGGCTTCGCGGTGAACTGGGAGAAAAGTTCTGTGATTCCAGCTCAGAAAATAACCTTCTTGGGAGTTGTTTTCTGCTCAGAGACCATGACAGCAGTCTTATCGGACCAGAGGAAGGACTCGCTGACGTCACTCCTCCGGTATGTCCAGCGTCACAGATCTGTACCAGCGTTGTCAATAATGCGTTTATTGGGAATGATGGCGTCTGCCCACGCGGTTGTAAAACAGGGTTTGTTAAACATGCGTCGGCTACAGATATGGTTTGCACGACAGAGGATCGACCCGGTACGTCACAAACATCGCCGAGTCACGGTTCCGCCATCAGTAGAAGCGGATCTAGTGTACTGGGGGAATCCCAGGATCTTAGCAGAAGGGGTTCCCCTAGGGAAAGTGACGTCTTTTCAAATGATATTTACGGATGCGTCTCTCTCCGGCTGGGGAGGGACTTACCTGTCACAGTCGGTGAAAGGGGCGTGGCCGCCAGGCACGTCCCTTCACATAAACGTCTTGGAGCTTTTAACGGTGCACAAGGTTCTCAAACACTTTGTCCACGAGGTCAAGGGTCAGGATGTGCTTGTTCACACAGACAACAGGGCGGCAGCTGCTTACATCAACCGACAGGGCGGAGTAAGGTCAGCTCAGCTCCTGAACACAGCCAGGGAGCTGCTCTGTTGGGCCCACACACACCTGAAATCACTGAGGGCAATTTACATTCCAGGTGTGCTGAACACAGGGGCAGACATTATGTCCCGCGGCGGGCCGTTGGACAGAGATTGGACTCTCCACCCGGACTTAGCCTCCCAAATTTGGAGCAGGTTCGGGAGAGCAGAGGTGGACTTAATGGCCACCAGGGAAAACGCTCAGTGTCCCCTGTTCTACTCGTTAAGTCCTCGGGACAATCCCCCGTTGGGGGTGAATGCGTTTGCCCACAAACCGTGGCCTCAAACACTAATTTATGCTTTTCCTCCAGTTCCTCTACTATCAGCGCTGCTGGAGAGAGTGAAGGAGGAGAAGTTATCAATGATCCTGATTGCACCGGAGCGCCTGAATGCACCATGGTTCCCGGCGCTTCAGCAGCTGGCAGTCAGGTCATGGAGACTCCCCTGGAGAGACGACGCTCTCCTACAGGCGGGGGGAGCAATAAAGAGTTTTCCAGTGATAGGTCAACATCTTCTGGTTTGGTCGCTGAACGTGAGCGTTTAGAAAACCTTGGGTTTTCTAAAGACGTTATATGCACCATTCAGGGAGCAAGAGCAGTGTCCACTACGACTGTTTACGCGTCCAAATGGGCTGCTTTTCAGCGGTGGTGCCTGGAGAATCAATTGGATCCATCCTCATGTCCTCTGGGCTCCATTCTGTCATACTTACAGCTACTGCTGGACAGGAATTTGGCCTTCAGCACAGTTAAGCTCTATGCTGCGGCAATATCTTCCTGCCACGAGGGGTTTAATGATAAAACTGTGTTTAGTCATCTCATAGTGAAGCGTTTCCTGAAAGGTGCCAGACGGTTAAGACCAGTCTCACGCACCTTGGCTCCACAATGGGATTTGGCTACTGTATTGAATTCATTAACTGAAAATCCATTTGAGCCATTGGATCAGATCCCGTTAAAGTATTTATCCTTTAAAACAGCTCTGTTGTTAGCCCTAACATCAGCTAAGAGGGTAAGTGACTTGACAGGCCTGTCTGTTTCTCCCTCCTTTTTCAAAATTCAAGGAGATGGGAGCTCAGCTGAGCTTAGGCCGAACCCTGCTTTTATCCCTAAAAGCATCACGAGTTCATTTAGGTCCAGAATCATTACTCTGGACAGCTTTTGTCTTCCCCCTCACACCCGTGCAGAGGATGAACGTCTTCATTTGCTTTGCCCGGTACGAGCACTAAGGTGTTATGTGGCTCGCACTGCCGCAATACGAAAGTCTGATAAACTTTTTGTTCATTTTAGAGGTCAGTCTCTAGGTCAACCTCTGACTTCTCAGCGGCTGTCACACTGGTTGTGTGAAGCTATTGCTCAGGCCTACAGCTCTGCGGGTCTCGAGCCTCCTGAGGGAATTAAAGCTCATTCTACTAGAGGAATCGCAGCTTCCACTGCCCTGTACAGAGGTGTTTCTGTGCAGGACATCTGCTTGGCGGCCTCCTGGTCGTCAGCCTCCCCTTTCATCCGTTTTTACTTACGAGATGTCTCCAGCTCTTCTCTGACTCATTCTGTTCTCAGGGTTGCTGCAGATTAAGTGTTTTCATCTTCAATAAAGTTTTATTAAGATGACACAGTGGTTTCTGTCTTTTATTGACTCAGACTATGAATATGCGGTTATTCATGGCCGTCAAATAAGAAGGTTGTCTCACCTGCTGCACCTGGTGTTCTCAACTGATGGTGCATTTTTCATATTATTGTGGTATTGGCGTCTCACAGAGTGTGTTATGGTTCCAATTAGACCCAGTGAGGCATGGACCATATCATGCTCCGCCTTTAACCCAATAGGCGTGGTTAAAGGGCGGAGCTACACGAAATAGAACGTTGGTTACGTATTGTAACCCCAGATTCTATGAGTGTAGCGTAGCCCTTTAACCCTGGGCCTCCCTGGCTCTTTTGGCAGAAGAAAAATATTGCCTTTTGGGAGCAGAACTATAGTCCACCTTGAATTTATAGTGGACATAGGTGGGGCCCACAGCAGGTGGGCGTGGACTAAAAGGTCTTCAATGTTGGCGCGAAGCGCAGGGACACACCCAATAGGCGTGGTTAAAGGGCTACGCTACACTCATAGAATCTGGGGTTACAATACGTAACCAACGTTAGTTTTACATTCGGCGTTGGACACCATTGAAGCCACTGATCGCGATGTCCAACGTAAAACTAACTTTACCGCAGTCGGTCCGTATAATGTGCTTAGAAACTAAAGTAAACTGGTTGGTACAATGTAATCAATTTATTTCGATTTTTAAACATATTGAACATTTCCAAATTCCAAAAGATAATGTACATGTATACCAATAGATTGTTACGGAAGTGTTTAACTGCCATTTACCATATCAATGACACATGCCTAATGATATGTTCATTCATTCATTCAACCTTTATTTAAATAGATGAGTCACATTGAGCCTCAAAGACTCATTTACAAGTGAGACCTGTTTGGACAGACAATAAAAGTGGTGAAAAATGAGACAGGGTTTGGATGATACATATGTAATATATCATTGGGAACTTTTTAGTGGGTATACTGAAATTCTCAAGATTTTCTAGTGGTATACTCCGTATACCCACGTATCACGTAGACTACACCACTGATTCAGAGATACCAATCAGCCTGACGTATGTTTCTGGTCTGTGGAAGAAAACCAGAGTACCTGGAGAAAACCCATGCAGCACAGAGAGATCATGAAACTCCACCCAGAAAGACAACCATGCAACCTTCTCACTGGGAGATGACAGCACCAACCGCTGCCCCGCCTCACATTGTTTTTAATGAAATTACTAGAGTACAGTAATATTTCGTTATGCACACTTTAATATATTTGTTTAACAGAAATTATTGGAGGACTCAAGTATTTTCTCCTATTCTTTGTACAGCTCAGGGAAACTGTAAACGGTTAAATTAAAATATTTGGCCAATCAAAAGGTACTTTTTATGCTTCAGTGCATTTTTTACTTTTGTTCGAAACTACATACTGCTTTTGGTAATTGTATACTTTTTTTCTCTCCTCTGGAACTATTGTAAATTCTCAATTTAAGAAAATGTGTGTGGTGATTCACAGCAGAGCGTTTGGCACATTTCCATTCTGCCTCGTCTGAAATTGTTTCCGTATACGTGTTGCGGCTTGAATTGTGCCCAGGAAAATGAGAGCTGGTGTTGTTCCTCCAGTGTGTATCGTCAAAGAAGCTCTCTGAACACAACAGGGAGGCTGCAAAAAGTGCCAGGAGGACTGTGGGGGATTATTGTTGTTTCTTTACATACAGATAGGAATTCTGGTTTATGTAAGCTACAAATTAAAATCATAGAACTGAGTTTTGAGGGGAAATGTTCTGCTCATTTGGTGAGACTATAGCAGTTAAAGATTCCTTGAGAAATATAAATGTTTCCATTAATTGGTTTACTGGTAGGAAAGCATGATGTAAAAAAAAAAAAGAAACATGCTGGACAAAGTGGTATTGTTTGGGCCCATTTTGTTGACTGAGCAAGGATTTTGTGCCATAATGTATGAGTTTAATGCAACAATAAACCTGAATTATACCAGAAAACTGAAATATTTGATTAATGGTTGTTTTTTTTTTCTCAAAAATCTTTTTATTGTTTTTTTTTTTTCAAAAAAAAACATACAGACAAATAACTCACAAATGCACAAAACATTAGAACAAACCTAACGAAAACACAAAAAACAACTAAAAAAAACATTCAAGGTAACAAATATTATTCGATTACCGTGAGACAAAACTACAACAAAAATGCATTCAATTTGTTATCCCAGAGATAGATGGCAAGATTTTGTCGATGAGATTTAATCATTGTCCCCATGTTAAACGTAAAGTGAAGCCCTTGTTCTCCTTAGGGCTAGACATCCAGTCCTTAGTGATTCAGTTTCATACACTTTTCAATCAATACATTTGAACTTAATATAAAGTTAACACACTCAATGCTACTATCCCAAAGAAAGCATAGACTAGCTTAATTTTACCATCCGTCATTCCTCATAAGTGTTCGTATTTTCCAAAAAAATCAAAAATTTATCCCATATTTTTTTAAACACATCATATTTACCCTTAATCATAAATGTAAGTTTCTCCAAGGCAAGAGAGCTTGATAATGTAGACATCCAAGTATTTATTTGAGGCCTAACTACAGATTTCCAGGCTCTGGCTATACTATATTTGGCCTGGACCAGACAATACATTATCGATTTTTGATCACTCTTATTTAATTGGATTTGAGTAGAGAAGATTCCTAGGATACACAACCTTGGACACGGATCAATTTTAGTACCGATAATGAGTGAAATTTTGTCCAAAACCTCCTTCCAGAATTTCTGAATCTCTGGACATTCCCAAAGACAATGAGTCAAAGTGCCTTTATCCCCACATTTGGCACATGTGTCAGGATTGTTGGGATTAAATTTATTTAGTAGTGTTGGAGAAATATATGTTCTCATCAGCCATTTGTATTGGATTAATTTAAATTGAGTATTAATAGATTGCGTCTGTGCTTTCAAACAGGCCCTCTGCCATTCCTCTACTGATATATTACATTTCAAGTCCTCACACCATGCAATTCTTTTGTCTTCTGAGGAGGTCTGAGAGCTGTC
>JBBPBX010066235.1:0-19726 GCA_038048925.1 Garcialebias charrua | reverse complement strand
AAACCTATGGTTATAATAACCATAGGTTTTAAATACTATTTATATACAATATACAATACTATTGTCACCAAATCTTTATTTTTGTCTTGATATGAAAGTGCACACTTCTGACGTTTTCTGAATGTTTGCTTACTGTGAGAAAAAAAAACCAAGTGGCATAATTTTATTTAATTAGTTTTTTAATCTTTAAAACTAAGATGGCCGCACTCAGACCGGCTGCAGCTTCACGGGCTCCTAGTTCATCCCTAGCTTTTAGTAATTTTAATAGTGTTTTTGTACCTGACTCTGCGCGTTTTTTGTGGGTGAATTATAGCCGAACTGAACTGTTAAGAATTGGAGCGGATTTACCACAGGGTACAGCTGATATCAGCATCGAACTCAAATCAGAGCTCGGCAGAAGGGGGCTTTTAAGGACATCTTTCTGGAAGCAGATGCGCTCCGGTTCACACTCCAGGGGAAAGAAAAGGAAGTGGTGCTCCCGAGGTCAGAAGCGGGACTGCCGAGCAGGAATTATGGCAAGACTAAAGGCAGACGTTAAAACCGGGAGACCCCCGATGCCGGCTTTTTTTCTGTCTAACGTACGCTCGCTGGACAACAAAATGGATCTGCTTCGTCTGAGAGTAACAGCGTTGGAGGAAATGAAGAGGTGCTCTGTGCTCTGCCTCACGGAAACGTGGATTTGTAAGGATACACCGGACTCTGTATATGAGCTGGATGACAGACTCTTTTTCAGAACGGACCGGTGCACCGAGACTACGGGAAAAACACGAGGCGGCGGGGTTTGTGTTTACGTGTACAAAGATTGGTGCTCAAACTGTGCTGTTATTAAAAGCCTCTGCTCAGCTGCTGTGGAACTTATCACAATAAGGTGTAGACCCCACTACCTCCCCCGTGAGTTCTCAGTGATCCTTATCACTGTTATTTACATAGCCCCTGATGCTAATGCTAATGTCGTCCTGGGAGAAATTCATGACTTACTCAGCTCGCTGCAGTGTAAATATACAGAGGCACTCTTCATTGTTTTAGGTAACTTCAATCACGTGGATTTAAAGGTCTCCCTCCCAACCTTCAATCAGCACGTTTCCACAGCAACAAGAGGAAATAAAACACTTGACCAAGTCTACACAAATGTGAAGGGGGCGTACACGGCAAAGCCACGCCCACCGCTCGGGGCTTCTGACCACTCCTCTTTGCTCTTGGTCCCAGCACAGCTTCCTCCACTCAGACGCTCAAAGCCGGAACAAAGAGAGATAAAGTTTGGCTCCAAGATAGCACCCCCATGCTGAGAGACTGTTTTGAAAATACAAACTGGTCTGTTTTCAGGGTGGCAACAGCTGATGGAAACTCATATGCTTCATCAGTGTTGGGTTATATTAGCACATGCTATGAAAACGTATCCATAAAAAAATGTTAAATTTTACCCCAACACAAAACCCTGGTTAAATTTTTTTTCATTCAACCTTTATTTATACAGGCTAGCCTCGTTGAGTCACGGGGACTCATTTACAAGAGGGACCTGTCTCACTCACACCAAACAACCATCCACTCTCTCACTCACACCTAGGGTCAATTTAGAGTCACCAATCAGCCTAACATGCATGTTTTTTGGTCTGTGGGAGGAAACCGGAGTACCCGGAGGAAACCCACGCATGCACGGGGAGAACATGCAAACTCCACCCAGAAAGGCCCCCGGACCGGAATTTGAACCGGCAACCTTCTCGCTGAGAGGCAGCAGCTCTACCAGTTGTGCCACCGTGCTGCCCAAATAAAGAGGTCCGCACCCTGCTGGTAGCCAGGAAAACTGCCTTCAATTCAAGTCTGGAGACATAGAGGAGCTGAGAAAGAGCAGGAAAGAGCTGGTTACTGGCATTAAGAAGGCCAAGGCGACACATGCACAGATAATCGAGGGTCAGTTCACCTCACAATACCCACGGAGCATGTGGAAGGGCATCAAATGCATAAGAGATTACAAGGGTAAGAGCAAACAATGCCCCAAAGACCCATCTCTGCCTGATGCCCTCAATAAGTTTTATGCACGTTTTGAAGACCCAAACAGACCAGCCAGCACCAGACTCACCTCACCACCAGATGAAGAGCATCTCAGTGTGACCGTAGCAGAAGTGAGAGGCAGTCTCAGAAGGATCAACCCTCATAAAGCAACCGGACCGGACAACATTCCGGGGAAAGTTCTGAAGGAATGTGCGGACCAGCTCTGTGAGGTGCTGGCTGACATCTTCACCACCTCACTTGCACTGGAGTCAGTTCCCACCTGCCTGAAGACCGCCACCATCATCCCAGTTCCAAAGAGCTCCACAGTGACTGGTCTGAATGACTATAGGCCGGTGGCCCTCACCCCGATAGTCGCAAAATGTTTTGAGAAACTGGTCATGTCCCACATCAAGACAACCGTCAACATCAACGAGGACCCTCATCAGTATGCATACCGCGAGAACCGATCAACAGAGGACGCCATCTCCTCTGTGGTCCACACTGCTCTCACCCACCTGGATCAGAAGGACTCATACGTGCGTATGCTCTTTGTGGACTTCACATCTGCCTTCAACACCATGATCCCCCAAACTCTGATAGACAAACTATCCACACTTGGACTAAGCCCCTCCATTTGTAACTGGGTCTTAGACTTCTTAACAAACAGACCACAGTCCGTGAAGATCCACAACTTCTCCTCCTCCACCATAACCCTCAGCACTGGCTCTCCTCAAGGATGTGTGCTGAGCCCTCTTCTGTTCACTCTGCTCACATATGATTGTACAGCCACACATCCAGGCTGTCATATTGTTAAGTTTGCAGATGATACAGCGGTGGTGGGATGCATCACAAACAATGATGAGTCCAGCTACAGACAGGAGGTGGAACACCTGGAGAGCTGGTGCAAAGAGAATAACCTTCACATGAATGTGAAGAAGACAAAGGAGATGATTGTGGACTTCAGAAGGAACAAACACACCCACACCCCACTGAACATAAGTGGATCTGCAGTGGAAGTGGTCTCCAGCTACAAATACTTGGGTGTACACATGAATGATAACCTCAGCTGGAGCAACAACACCACCAGCCTGATCAAGAAAGGTCATCAGAGACTCTACTTCCTCAGACGGCTGAGACGAGCTGGTCTGAGCAGCCCAGTCCTCACCTCCTTCTACAGGTGTGCAGTGGAGAGCATCCTGTGCTCCAGCATCAACGTGTGGCATGGAGGCTGCACAGTTGCAGAGAGGAAAGCTCTACAGAGAGTGGTGAAGGCTGCACAGAAGATGTTGGAGTCAGTCTCCCCACCATCACAGACATTTACACCTCCAGATGCAGGAAAAGAGCCACCTGCATCATGAAAGACCCCACTCACCCAGCACACTCACTCTTTGCCCCACTCCCCTCAGGACGGAGGTTGAGGAGCATCAAATGTAGAACCACTAGACTGAGGAACAGCTTCTACCCTGAGGCTGTTAGACTCATGAATAAATAATCAACACGAATAAACACTGCAAAATATCACATCATGCTGATGCTGATCTGTTTTCTTGTTGCTGTGTTCATCTGTGACCATCTGCTCATACAGACTCGTGTTCGTGCTGCTGTTTATAATGATGTTTTTCTATTACATTAGGGCTTAGTGTATTACTAGTTGATGTTTTTTTCTTAGTTAATCCTAGATGTTATTACTGTTTTTCTCTTGCATTTGTTGTTGGATGTAACTGGGACCCTGTGTACATAATCTCGTTTTCATCACATGTACCACATGCGGTGCAAATGACAATAAAGACTCTCTGACTCTGACTCTGACTTAATTGTCCTTAATTATTATCACCAAATCTCTATTTTTGTTTTGAAGTGCACTATGTTGTCTGAATGTTGTCTGAATGTTCACTATGGACATTCAATGTGAAAAAACATGTTTGGTGTGATTTAATTTAAAGAGTATAGTACAAACTTAAAGCTCCACTGACATGTTCTTTTGACTTTTCAAAAAATGGCACAACATATATAAATATTAAGATAGACCTCTGACCGTTTTTGCTAAAATAATGTTAAATGAATGAAAATTTCTCTCAAAATAGTTTAAAATTAGCGCCGTTTTTTTAGACCGTAAATCCGGATCTTCCGGTCACGTGTCAGCATTCCCGTTTCTGACGTCACGTCCGATACTGAACTCTGCTCAAACGACAAAAATACTGAGTTTTCATGTGTTTTTTCACTACAGTTAGCAAGTTAAGCATATAAACACACGTTTCCGATCATTTTTATGCACTCAAAAGTAGTTTTTAGATGAAAATAGAGTGTTTTTAGGTGCGCTGGCGAAATTTACGAACGGACTTCCGGGTTGCGAATTTTTGGAAAAAACGAAAAAAATACTGAGTTTTCATGTGTTTTTTCACTACAGTTAGCAAGTTAAGCATATAAACACACGTTTCCGATCATTTTTATGCACTCAAAAGTAGTTTTTAGATGAAAATAGAGTGTTTTTAGGTGCGCTGGCGAAATTTACGGACGTGACGTCAGAAACAGGAATGCTCACGTGACCGGAAAATCCGGATTTACGGTCTAAAAAAACGGCGCTAATTTTAAACTATTTTGAGAGAAATTTTCATTCATTTAACATTATTTTAGCAAAAACGGTCAGAGGTCTATCTTAATATTTATATATGTTGTGCCATTTTTTGAAAAGTCAAAAGAACATGTCAGTGGAGCTTTAATGGTTGTTATTATTTATCACCAAATCTCTATTTCTGCGTTGTTATAAAAAACTTGTACACTTCTGTTAGTTAGATGTTTAATAGAGGGTTGGGCCCTCTTTTCTCCCACAGTACTTCTCTCAGTTAAACTCTGGTGCCAGAAAATGGCTTCCATTAACTCCTGTTTATCCCCCCAGAAGCAAAACCCTGGCTGCGTCTCAATTCAGTGGCTGCATCCTCATGAGGACCCAGCCTAGCTGGGCCGAGTAGGCCACGCACTCACAAGGCCGGGTGAGCTGGACGAAACTGCTGAAATGGGACGGTCTAGCCTTCCGGAGAGCCGGCATTGAAGTGGGTGGGGCGTTCTCTTGAAATGGGTGGGAAGTGTGCGCGCTTGGTGTGTGTGTGGAAAGAGAAGGGACGCCGCAGCTGAATATATACAGTATACTGTATTAGTGTTTCTGAGTTTACGGTTTGTTAAGAACTGATTACAAATCAGCTTATTTTACACGTGCGAAGCAAGGATTTTCTGAGGGGCAATCGTTTAAAAGACATAGTGGACCTATGAAAGGCAAGTTGCCCAGTAGCTCAAATGGTTAATCATCCTGCGGTTGGCGCAGAGTTACTTTTCTCGAAGCTGGTTCAAATCTCACTCGGTACGGTTAAAACTTAAGCCCGAGATACACTGAAGCAGACTCCGTATACGCGCGTATACGGACGTATACGCGCGTATACGGAGCCGCTGCTACACTCGGCTTTCGTTCTCGCGTAGATTCTCGTGTTTTCGCTCCAAATTCCAACGTCATTTCCTCCGTACCGTCACTTCCGATCGTCACTTCCGCTAGTTTTTCGCTCCAAACGCTCGCGTTCTCCTTGTTGTAATATGAGCAGCTGAGCACGGAGTGCTTTTCCTGCAGCCCACAGCCCACCACAGCCCACCAGGGAATATATAAAACATCGCGCACCCAGGTAGGACCTGAATTCATTCATTTCATTCATCGAGTGAACGGAGGAAGAAGCGGTTACTTGACTTTAGGCAAAAAAACAAAAGAAAAGGCCCGATCAGCGATAAAAAAGAGGAATTTATTTCATTTGTGTAACATACAAAACAGTCCGGCGCCGGGGAAGTTTAGATCAGACACCGCGCATCGCGTATGCGAATCGCGTATGCGTAGTAAAAAAATACTTTTGCGCGTACTTGCCCTGAGGGGCTACGCGGGGCTACGCTGCGTACGGGGCGTACGTACGCTGCGTATTGGCGTATCGTGAGGACGTTCGAGTGTATCTCGCCCTTTATTTTACGTTTGTCTTTTATTGGATAAAAAAAATGAGGACTGAGATTAAAAAGAAGGAGTTTGTGAAACTCCTTTTTTTTCATCCAATAAAAGACAAACGTAAAATAAGTTTTAACTGTACCGAGTGAGATTCGAACCAGCTTCGAGAAAAAGCTCTGCGCCAACCGCAGGATGATTAACCATTGAGCTACTGGACAACTTGCTTTTCGTAGGTCCACTCTGGGTTTTAACAGATCGCCCCTCAGAAAATCCTTGCTACGCACGTGTAAAATAATCTGATTTGTAATCAGTTCTTCAAAAACAGTAAACTCAGAAACACTAGTATATATTCAGCTAACACATTTTTTTTGTCGTTTCTGTAGTTAAATTTTAATGAGATATATTCGCGCTGAGGTTGTTTGAGATGACTAAATAAAGGTTGAATGAATATTCGCGCTGAGGTTGTTGTCAGAACGAGCTGATGACTCAACAACACGCAGCAGCCCCGACCCTGCACGCAGAAAGTCCCACCCCCCCGCGAAATCTCTGCTGGCGCTATGAATTCTGGGATAGCCTCCGTCTTGAAGGATTCACGAATGCATCCTCAGATTTCGACAGGAAGTAGGCCGCATTCCTCGGCCGCATGAGGAGGAGTCTTCGAATTGGGACAGTCCTCCGCGCGGGGCAATGACGTATGCGGCCGACAAATGCGCACTCATGAGGACGCAGCCCCTGAATTGAGACACAGCCCTTGTTGTTCTGGTGGTTTGATTGAACACTGTGACAGTTGAGGGTGGGCAATCACAACCCCCACTGTTGGTTGGAGGCCCTTTCATTGGCCCTTTGATTTCTCCCAGGATGCCTTGTGGTGAAGGTTTCCCATCATTGCCACCATTTTACTTTGTTTGGTTCAACACAGAAGAGCACCGCCCTGCAGCTGGATCTTGATGCTTGAACCAAATCCCTGGTCAGCAGATACCAACAAGAAAGGTAAGCGCTTGAGGCCTTGCTCCTAACCCCAGTTGAATAATGAAGGTTTGTGTTCGCTCATTAAATTATTCTGATTTAATTATAATTTATAAGCTGCTTCCAAGTTACACCAAGACAGGGGCCAAGATGGTGTAGTGGCAAGGGAATCGGACTTGGGATCCGAAGGACCCAGGTTCAAATCCCGGCCACGGCATACCTTGGGGTGTCTATGAGTGCACATCTATTTTCCCCACCTCCCCGAGCACTGACTACGGCTGCTCATTGCACCACCTGGTGGTGGTTGAGTTAAATGCAGAGACCAATTTTGTCTGTCAAGTATGGGAACATACACAAATGACAAAAATGTGACATTTATTTTATTTATTTATTATTTATTTAAGGCTTTTGAACTGCAACTTTGGATGTTTTACTTTAATTTCAGAGTTAGCTAGCCTCAAAAATATTTGAGTTTTGCTTCTAAAGCTAAAACTTTCTCCAGTGAACAGCTGTTTCCTCAGCATCAGTTCCAGATGTTCTGTAACCGTCAGACTGTGGTTCTGCCGGAACTTTAAAACAGAACGTAGCTCACCCTGTCATTCCCGCCTCTCTGTTTCATCGGGTTTGGGTTTAGGAGTCCTATGACGGTGCCTGAATCCCTCTTCCAGTGCTCCTCGTGGACGTCGCCGAACAGGAAGAGAGAAACAAACACGTCCAGGTTGTGGAGGTCACTTACGCAGCAACTCTCAACAGATCAACTGACAAGAACTACATCAACTCTGAGACCGGTGAGAGTTTAAAGCAAACACAAAGCTTCTGAACGGTTTGAACCGTACAGATCGAAAGAGTTCACTCAGTTGGATAAGGTGAAGAAACTTGAAGACGTTTAAGTGGAAAGATTATTATTACTTTTTTAACCTTTTTCACTACAGACTTGAGACTTGAACTGTTGTCCCTCTCCCCATCCCCCAATGCTGTTATTGCATGAGCACCCTGTGAGTCATCAAGGCCCCTAATGACCGTCAGGCTGATGTTCCTCATTTGCATGTGAACAAACTGTTTTGATTGACATTGTTAAACCTGTTTGTCCAGTATGTGGAGGAACTGAAACGTTGGTTACGTACTGTAACCCCAGATTATATGAATGCAGGCGGAGCCCTTTAAGCCTAGTGGGTTTACCCCTGTGCTTCGCGTCAATCACTGAAGACTTCTAGTCCACGCCCACCTGCCGTGGGTCCCGCCTCGGTCTGCTATTTATTCTGTTGCTGACCGAGAATCGGCTCCCAATAAGGTAAAAAAAAAAAAAATCACCAAAAGAGCCAGAGAGGCCCAGGGGCTTAAAGGGCTCTGCCTGCATTCATATAATCTGGGGTTACATAACGTAACCAACGTTATATTTCATGCAGGCTGTCGCCCTTTAAGCCACGCCCTAGTGGGTTAAAGGCGAAGCAGGATATGGTCCATGCCTCACTGGGTCTGACTGGAACCAACAACCTGCAACCGCCACCCTTACTGAAGGTACTAGCAGGTGCGCAACCTGATACTGATGGTGAAAAACAACATCGGTAGAAAAACAGAGTCAGAAGCAGGAACCACACGTTCGACTGACTCAGCTGTACGGTGTCGCCCATCAATATGACAGAAACGACTGTGTCATTTAATCAATAGTTTCATTGATAATGAAAGTTTTTATTCCGTTGCAACCTTGAGGACAGAAATGTAAAGGAGGAGCTGGAGACATCTCGCAGATAAAAATGGATAAATGGCATTACTGATGACCAGGAAGCTGCAAAGCAGATATCCTGTACTGACAGACCGTTGACCAAGGCAGTGGAAGCCACCATTCCTCGAGTGGAATGAGCTTTAATGCCCTCGGGAGGTTGCAGCCCAGCAGAACTGTAAGCCTGGGAGATGGCCTCACACAACCAATGCGACAACCGCTGAGGGGTCAAAGGTTGACCCTGAGAGCCTTCACTGAAATGTACAAAGAGCTTATCAGATTTACGTATTGCAGCTGTGCGTCCTACATAACATCTGAGAGCTCGAACCGGGCAAGCAAGTGAAGCTGTTCCTCCTCTGGTTTAGAGTGAGGAGGAAGGCAAAACCCACCCAGTGTGATGATCCTGGACTTGAATGAAGACGTTATGACCTTAGGCGTGAATGCTGGAATAGGCCTAAGTTCAGCAGAAATCTCATCTCCTTGTATTTTTAAGAAGGAAGGAGAAACTGACAGTCCAGAAAGGTCACTTACTCTTTCAGCTGACGTAAGAGCCAACAACAGAGCCGTTTTAAATGACAGGAACTTTAGTGGAACCTCATTTAGAGGCTCAAAAGGATCCTTAGTTAGTGCGTTCAACACAGTAACCAGGTCCCATAGAGGAGCCAAGGACCGTGAAAACTGGCCTAAGACGGCGAACACCCCTCAAAAAATGTTTCATTAGGGGATGATTAAACACGGTTCTATCATTAAACCTCTCATGACATGATGAAATTGTTGCAACATACGTTAATGGTGCTGAAAGCCAAATTTCTGTCTAGCAATAGTTGTAAGAAAGACAAAATTGGACCCAAGTGACATGAACATGGGTCCAGATGTGTGTCCACGCACCAGTGCTGAAAAGCAGCCCACTTTGAAGCGTAAACAGTTATTGTAGACTGTGCATGTGAGCCCTGAATGGTTCCCAATGACATCTTTAGAGAACCAAGGTTTTCTAGACGCTGTCGTTCAGCATCCAAGCCCACAGATGCTGGCCTAATACCGGAGGGCTCCTTATTGCACCCCCTGCCTGCAGTAGAGCATCGTCTCTCCAAGGAGGTCTCCAGGAGCAGCCTGTCAGCTGCTGCAGGACGGAAACCATGGTGTGTTCACGCGCTCTGGAGCGATCAGAACGACTGATACTCCCTCCTCTCACACTCTTTCCAGCAGTGTTGATAGCAGAGGAACTGGAGGGAAGCATAACTCAATACCCTTGGCCACGGATTGTGAGCAAAGCGTCCATCCCCAAGGGGGGGGGGGGTCGAGGGGACTCAGGGAGAACAGGGTGCACTGTGATTTCTCTTGCGTCACAGACAAATCACTTCCCCCCCGAACCTGGTCCAGATTTTAGGCACCAGGTCCGGGTGTAACGTCCGATCTCTGTCCAGAGGCCCCCCTCTCGACATGATGTCGGCACCTCTGTTTAGCACACCTGGGATGTAAACAGCCCTCAGTGATCTGAGGTGAACGTTTGCCCAGCAGAGCAGCTCCCTGGCTGTTTTCAACAGCTGGGCTGAGCGAACCCCGCCCTCGTGGTTTAAGTAAGCTGCGGCTGTTATGTTGTCCGTGTGTACGAGGACATCCTGGTGATGAAGCATGTGCACAAAGTGTTTGAGAACCTTGTGTATTATTAATAACTCCAACAGGTTTATGTGGTGAGACGTGCCCACGTCCCGCCCACTGTCTGAGACTGACATGTCCCCCCCCAACCGGAAAGAGACGCATCGGTAAAGACCGCCTTCCATGACGTGACTTTGCCCAGGGAAACCCCCTCTGTCAGAGTCCTGGGATTCCCCCACAACACCAGGTCCGTCCTCACAGACAGGGGACCGTGAGCTGGCGCCTTTTGTGGCGTACAGTGTCTATTTTCTGACGAATAAACCACCTGTGTTCAATAAACGTAGTTTTACCACTGTGTGGCCAGCGGCCCTCGTTCCTAACATCCGCATAATTGTGATCGCCGACACCAAAGTGTATGGCCGGTCGGACGCAGTGGAGGAGTGACGTCAGCGAATCTGTTCTCTGGTTCGAGAGAATGGCTGTCATTGTTAATAAGCATAAGTTGACACCCAGAAAAGGTATCTGTTGAGCTGGTGAAGAGTTTTTCTCCAATTTATAGCGGAGCCTCAAACAGGTCAGATGACTCACCAGAATCTCCGTCTGTGTTGCTGCCTCCATCTTGAATTCAGACAATAGCAACAGATCGTCGATTTAATACATGACTCGGAAGCCCCTTGAACGCAGCGTTTGTAACGCTGCTTCGATGACCTTCGTAAGTCAGCGACGCAAGCGCATACCCGTATGGTAGGCGATTGAACTCGTAACAGGTTCCCTGAAAGGTAAACCTGAGGAACTTCCTGTGTTTTGGGACGATAATCGTCTCTGAGATCGATTAGTACCATCCAGTCCCCTGACGTCACGTTTTTGAGAACGCGCTTCAATGTTAAAATATGAAAAGGACGTTTCATAATGCAGTCGTTGAAAATAGACAAGGGTAAAATCGGTCTGAGATCCCTTGATTTCTTGGAAACTAGGAAATATTATGGATAAAACCCGTTCATTTAGTCATCCGAAGGAACCCCGGAAATGGCGTAATTCGCCAAAAGTTCCTGTAGTTCCAATCTTAGCGCCGCTCCCTGTGCAGGAGACGAGAGCTTCGTCTCCAAAACTCCGTTGAACCTGGGCGGTTTCATTACAAACTGCAGAGTGTAAACGTCGCGAACCAGACGCCGCAACCATTTGTTCAGAGAGCAAGTTTTCAGCCAAACCGCTCTGTGATCTGTCAAGGGGGCAGCCATCTTGTTCTGCTGCCTGAGTAGACATAATTTGGCCTCTACCGCCGCCAAGTGGACAGAGTCCGCGGTGGCCCAAGGGAGGCTGGTCTGAAAAGGGACGTTTACTGCACGTCGCCTCACGAGTGCAGCACTGACACACGTTTGAATCATGTGAGCATGAGAGACGTCTTTTTTTAGACGGGTCAGAGACATTACCTGTGGCTTGACTCGATGTTGAAGAAGGCAGAAATGTCCTGGCTGGAACAATTTGTCCAGGCCAGGCTCATGAAAGTTAACTGTGTTAACAAGTGCAGATGTTTGTCTTACATGACTGTGCAATGCATCGTTGTGTGCCTGCAGACAGTCACGTACGCCTGCCCCCGTCTTCGTGTAGGGAGGCGGGGCTGGAGTGGTTACCGGGGGAACATCGAAACCACTCGTAGCTCGGCTTTGTGTGAAATAATTTGTTTTGTTTGTACTGCACGAACATGGAGATACGTGCAGCCGTGCACACGGACCTCGGAAGAGGCAACCAGCATGTCTGAATAACAAACACTGTTTTCAAAGACAGAATCTTTATTGTCAGAAAACAAAAAAACTGCTGAACTCATCCTCTCCACTCCATCACTTTTTAAAACATGTCTCTTTTAGCACTGTGGTGCTGGCTGGCCCATGGGGTCTGCTGTCGACCCCTTCCTCTGGAGCTCCCGGCCCACTGGTAATAGTGAGCCGATTGTCCACTGGACAGAGCTGGGGGCTGCGGCACAACGAAGGTCTGTGACGGGGGTGAAAGTCTCTGCACGCTGCAGTTTTTTCTCACCTGCTGGAGCGCGTCCGTGGATGAGCGCAGCTGCTTGAACACGGTCTAGTAGTGCTCGCTGAACAGACCCTGTGCTGAGATCAGCCGCTGACGTTAAAACTTCCTCCGTGACGGAGGGAGACAGTTTGAGCAGACTTGTCGTTGGAGCAACATGGCCCACGCTGTGATCCGTGCAGAGCAGGTCGCAGTGCCCCGCACAGGTTGGTGATCACTTCGAGAGCTGCTCCAGCCTTCTCGTGCGTTCGCTCCCGCATAATTGTGATCGCCGACACCGAAGTGTATGGCCGGTCGGACGCAGTGGAGGAGTGACGTCAGCAAATCTGTTCTCTGGTTCGAGAGAATGGCTGTCATTGTTAATAAGCATAAGTTGACACCCAGAAAAGGTATCTGTTGAGCTGGTGAAAGAGTTTTTCTCCAATTTATAGCGGAGCCTCAAACAGGTCAGATGACTCACCAGAATTTCCGTCTGTGTTGCTGCCTCCATCTTGAATTCAGACAGTAGCAACAGATCGTCGATTTAATACATGACTCGGAAGCCCCTTGTGCATCTTTGTGGTGAACTGATCTGCAGGTGCGGGCGGTGTGACGGGCTTCCACATGTTTTGTGGCTGTCAGTCCAAAAACCTGCGTACGAGCTCTGCTCCACTCTCTGCCTGCAGCAGGGAGAGGATGTCCGGGACGCACGGCCAGGGCATCTGCGCCTGGTTCACCAGCATCGCAGTGAAAGGTCCAACCAGGAGCGGCGTCGAAGACGCCTGTGTGGTGCCTTCAGGGACCGTCATGGTGCACGTCCGCTGCCCACCTGATGATGTCGGGCAGCGCGTTGGCCAGGTTGATGTGAGGACCCTGCTCGACCGTGTCGGGCTCCGGCTGTCCCTCACCTTCAGGAGACGTGCCCTGCTGCTGCATGACTCCTCCGTGTCAAGCTTGTGGGTCACTGGGTCCAGATCTTCTGGTGGGCAGGCTGGTACCTGCACGTTGGTCGTGGGGGCCATGCCAACCACGGCTTCTCCCTCGGTGGGGGGTAGGATCGTTTCCACGCACTTCAGAGAAGTGGGGCAACACGACGGCTAGCACCTTCCAGCTGGGGAATGAAGGGTGAGACCGGACCTGAACCCCCAGCGGGGGACAGGTCGGCCTTGCTAGCTACCCCCGTGGACGCGTAATCCCCCTTCTCCAGGAACCACAGGGAGGGGGGAAGCGACCACCATCGGCTGAGCCTCCGCTGCCATTCGGCCAACAAGGTCGAACCGGAGCTCCTTCTAGTCCTCAGACAGGAGCTGGCAGGCGAGACACTCCGGGTGCTGAACCACTGCCTGCTGTGCATGTTCGGGTCCAAGGCACATCTTGCAGGCAAGATGCTTGATGGCCTGCAGCATGTCTATCTTTTCAAAGATGGGAAGCAGAAAGGACCCTGGAGAAATTGCAGAATGCAAACAATAGTTAGAACAGGTATCTCCCCATCTTTCAATCATGTTATTCTTCCAGTTGATTACAGGATTATGTTTAACAAGCCAGGGGTAGCCTAAAATGAGCTGAGGATGAGGAGATTCAAAAATGAAGAATTCACGCTTCTCATGAGGATTACCAGCTAAAACCAGATTGAGTTTATTGGTTTTATGAGTCACAGAGGAGATCATTTGGCCAGTAAGCCCAGAAATGTGTACCGACTGATTCAGAGGGTTGTAGGAAGTTTGAGGTTTTGAACAGTCTAGGCTAATTAAGCTTTGTTTTGCACCAGAATCGATCAGGGCCTGGACTGGAAAATTAATGTTCTCTATACAAATTAGAGCAGGTAAACTAAAAATTTTCTCAGGAGTCGATGAAATACTTTCCACCAGTATCTCCTGATCTACTGGTGGTTTTGGCCTTTTAAAACAGAGCTGGCAATCCTTCAAATAGTGACCACTCCTGCCACAGTAGAGGCAGAGGTTTGCTGCAAACCTATGTAATCTTTCCATGGGGGGCAGTCTCGTTTGGCCCACCCGCATCGGTTCAGGGAGTACAGGCGCCAATAAACTACTTCCGGTTGGAAGGTTATCCCGGAACTTGTAATCATTCTCCAGATGGTGTTCCTGGTTTCTATTATCTATGCAGATGCTAACGTAATTAAATCTTACAAATTACTCAGTTCCTCAGGTGTAGCAATTTGGTCTTTAATGTGGTCATTTAATGTGTTACAGAAAGCGCTCCGTAGAACGGGTTAGTCCCATCCAGACTGTTCAGCGATAACCCGGAAGTGGATGGAGAACTCAGCGACCGAGCTAGACCCCTGCTGTATAGAAAATAGAGTCTCTGTTGGGTCTACTCTTGTAACAGAGGATGGTCAAAGGCCAGCTGGAATTCTTTGATAAAAGAAGAAAAAGACAGGAAGGCGATGGGGCACGAGTGAAGGTGAGCGTGGGCACATTGCAGAGCTTCGCCCTTGAAGGCGCTAACGATGTACATGATACGGACCGCATCTGAGGCATACCTGATAGGAGCCTGGCTAAAGGCTAGCTCACACTGCATCAGGAACCCACCAATCAGCTTTGAATCTCCTGAGAAGAACTCAGATGGGTGGACATCAGGTTCATGTTCGAAAGTTGGAACCGGGGGTGGTATTGGTTTGGGTGGACAGGATGCAGGGTCCTTGATGACCAAAGAGGTAAGTTGCCGTCCAAGGGCATGAACCGTTTGGCCGAGCTCTTGCTGCTGAGAGAATTTGTTTTATAATAATAATACTTTATTTGTATAGCACCTTTCAAACAAATGTTACAAAGTGCTTCACATTAATTAATTAAAACAACATCATAAAGGACATCAGAAACACAAAAGTATACCAAATCAATTAAAACAGATAACAGTATAAGAAAAAAAGACATTCAGATATTAAAAGCCTTATTAAACAAGTAAGTTTTAACTAATGATTTAAAAGAAGACAATGAAGAGGCCTGTCTAATATTTAAAGAAAGAGCATTACACAAATTAGGAGGCCTGACCATAAAAGCCTTCCCTCCTTCTGTCACCAGTTGAGCTCTGGGAGTAGAAAGTAATAACGGATTTAAGGATCTGAGATTGCAAGAAGGGATATAGGGTGTAATAAGCTCAGATAGATATGATGGTGCAAGACCATTCAGAGATTTAAAAACATACAATAACATTTTAAAGTCAATTCTAAAAACCACCGGGAGCCAATGCAATGAGGACAGAACAGGAGTGATGTGCTGATATTTATGGGATCTTGTGAGAACTCTAGCTGCAGTGTTTTGTACTAGTTGATGATGATTAAGAGAACTTTGGGACAGACCAGAAAATAAAGAGTTACAATAATCAAGATGGCAGGTGACAAAGGCAGGAAAAAGAGTTTCTGAATCGGGTAAAGAGATAAATGCTCTGATTTTGGCAATATTCCTAATATGACCAAATACTTTTTTTGTGAAAAATTAAAATGTTTAGAAAAACTAAAATCAGAATCACACTCTTAAGCCTCCCTGGTAAGGTCTATTCAGGGGTTCTGGAGAGGAGGGTCCATCGGATAGTCGAACCTCGGATTCAGGAGGAGCAATGTGGTTTTCGTGTTGGTCGTGGAACATTGGACCAGCTCTACACCCTCAGCAGGGTCCTGGAGGGTACGTGGGAGTTTGCCCAACCAGTTTACATGTGCTTTGTGGACTTGGAGAAGGCATTCGACCGCGTCCCTCGGGGGGTTCTGTGGGGGGTACTCCGGGAGTATGGGGTACCAGGCCCATTGATATGGGCTGTTAGGTCCCTGTACGACCGGTGTCAGAGCTTGGTCCGCATTGCCGGCAGTAAGTCAGGCTCGTTTCCAGTGAGAGTTGGACTCCGCCAAGGTTGCCCTTTGTCACCGATTCTGTTCATAACTTTTATGGACAGAATTTCTAGGCGCAGCCAAGGTGTTGAGAGGATCCGTTTTGGTGGCCTTGGAATCACTTCTCTGTTTTTTGCAGATGATGTGGTCCTATTGGTTTCATCAGGTCATGATCTACAGCTTTCGCTGTAGTCGTCCTCACCTGTGTGCGTGGTCCCCCATGACCACAGGGGGGTGTTGTTAGGTCATGCCCATGTCAAGGACAAAGATTTCAATAACCCCACAAATGACAAAGTTCTCGCAAACTCACAGACTTCATGGGAAAATAAGGTTGTCCAAGCACAAGATAGTAAATAAACTAAACAGTTTAGACTACATTAGTTTCGAAGAGAAACCTTTCCAGCTGGAACTTAAAACACTAAGTGTAAAACTTACAACAAAGTTTAACTCTAACGCCAGTTGTAAATCCACAGGATTTAATCCAACAATTGTTAGAAAGCTAAGTTCTATCTGTTTGTGTTTCCTTAGGACCACGATGAAACTGCTCTTATTAATCCTCGCCTTCTTGGGACTCGTCCAAGATGGGCAACTCGAGGTCGTATCCCTCGGACCCACCTCAGGAATCAGTCTTCAGGATCAACCCGGACTGCTCATCGCAGATTGTCATCTGTATAGCCAAAAGGTCTTTGTCCGCTTTGATCCCCAAACCGTGATCCAACAGCACGTTACAATCAAAGAAGAATGGTTCAACAAATCTTGGATGCTCCTTACCAATCGAGGACGCAAGAGGACAGATCCGACACATGTTAAAACAGCTACATAAGTACACCCTCACACAACAGGAGCTGAGTGGAACGTCTAGAAGAGAGAGGCGTGGCATTGGATGGCTTCTCCTCGCCGCCTCTCCTCTCGGATATCTTTTCAGTTTAGGCATGTCCGTAGTCAACACTGTCAGCATATCATCCTTAAAACAACATGTTAATGAAATACAAAATGAGTTCCCAAAGATCCAAATACAGATGAATCAACAACAAGCTCAGTTTACTCAAGTGACCAAAACTTTTAAACAAACTGTCTTAGTGTTGAACACTCACACCCAGAGACTAAAGGCCCTTGCACAAACGGTAAATGAACTAAAACTTAAGGTAGAATGGGAATACACCATCGCACACCTGATAGATGGGGTCCTTTCTGACATGCTTAGAGATATCAGCTCATCAGTTGATGCACTAGCCACTGGCAGAATCCCACCCTATCTCATCTCCCTGCAGATGGTAACAGACATCCTTACCTCCGCTACAGGCGAAAAAGTAAGGCCAATCCAGGCTCACCTAGCTTACGCTCTCGGTAGCGCGATCCCGATTTATGTCAACCACGTAACGGGTGAATTCGCGTTCCTTATCAATCTACCCATCATTCCATCAGACGGCATCTATAGACTGAAAGACGTCATTAATGTCGGTAATTGGCACGGTGAAAACCATGTAAAAATTAACACTCCAAAGATGGTTGCGTATCGCGACAGTGACCCCTCAATTTACTTGGCTCCAAACCTCCAGATGTGTGTTCTCACTCACGAGATACACTATCTGTGTATAAGTAAGCCTTTCATTCTGAATAAAGGCACGGGCATTTGCGGTGTCACACCCGTTCCAGATAACTCAAAATGCCCAACGACCATGACTCCGCGACGCCAGGTTACGACCGCTAGCGCGGAAATAGTTGGGTCACGTTGGTTAGTCAATGTTCCCCAAAGAACTGCAATGATGGTGTACGACCACCAACCCGCGGCTAACAGACTTGTGACCCTCCCAGATAAAACAATGTGGATCAGTGTCCCCGAAGGTACAACTGTACACATTGGTGAACTGACGCTCTACCACCTCCATCCGGATCAGTGGGAATCCACTCTGGAAGATTCCGAGTGCTTCTCAAACATGAGTTTAGAGATAGACCCTAAAACAATTGAACAACTCCGTTTCGAAGGAACTAAAGTCGTCGACGTCGAACCGATTAATAAAGTTCTCAGGACGCTCAAGTCAGACACTACGATACCGTTTCAGCCTATCACTTACGCATGGTCTAGCGCCGACTCGCTCAATTCAGTTGTGGTAATGATCCTCTCTTTCGTAATGTGCGGGATGATCGTGTACCTACTCCGTCGCGTCCAATCTGTTGAGGCTCGATTGGATCGTTATGAGACCCAACAGGGTACTTCAGACCGTCAGAAACCTAACCCGAGAGGCAGGCAAACTGGACAGAACACCCGTTTGTAATCTGACAACCAGAGTGAGTTTGACGTAGTGAAACGTTGTTTTTAGTGGCTTGATTGCTACTTTTGTTGTTATTGAAGTTGTTATTGTTTTCTGAACACTCCCAGCCAAAAGAGGTTTTGATTGTTAGTTGAAGACTTAAATGGATTTAACTATGCCAACATGCTGTTCATTTTGTTAAAGATCTCAATCTTTGAAGAGTCATTGTAGATCAATACTACTTAAGGTACTATAATCTACACTGATCTCCCAATCATTTAGGTAGAACCGATTCGATCGTTTCTATTCTAGATCTATTCATTTTGATGAGTCTCGCCATAGACTTCAAAATTTATAGGGAATACCAAATCTTGCGTCGTTCGTCTAAAAGACAACAGACATTTAGACCAAACTATATTTCATTTTTCTATTTTAGTTTAACCTAAACTAAGTAATGAATGGAGGAATAGTTTGAAAGAGGAGGCCTTCGTTACAGAAGCCCTCCAACAACTCTATAGGTATAGATCCCTATATCTGATTTTTACAGCATTGATCCACCCCTTAATTGGTAATTGTAGCTGATCTAATCCATGATAGCTTACATACCAGGTGCATATAGGTAAGGCCTAATGTAAAATCCCTATCATAAGCCCACCTAAAACCACATAATTGCATGACACATTGAACCAGGGTGGCACCGACTGGAAGCCATCCAGCCTGCAACCTTCGATGTGGGGACCTGCTACTCCAACGTTGGTCTTCAACCTTCATCCAAGGGCCGCTCCTCTGCGTCAATCGAGGGATCCCCTCTACATGCTGATTAAAATCCATTCTTGCTGATGAAATCAATAACCCCAATCATTGTGGAATTACCGCTGTGGATTATAAGACTTTGTTTCCAAGGGATCACAGACTCAGTTTTCCATGGGTTAACAGACTATGTTTTCCAAAGGATTGAAAGCTTACCACAATGGGATTACTTACGAACATTATGGAATTTCCAAAAACATTATGGGATTATTTTTTTAAAAATTCTCCTCCACTTGCTGGATTACATAGAGGTCAGAGACATTCGGTGGTATCCTTTCGTGTTGGAACTCATCTCCAAGGACAGGCGATGACTTCCAAAAATGGGGACTGTAGCAATACAGCACTCTCATGTCCGTTATGGGATTTAAACCTCTTCACATCTCTCTGAGACTCTGAGTGTTAAACTTTCTTGAGCTCTGAAGAAGACAAGTGGACACTATTTTGTTACAATTATTTTGAATTAATGGATACCAATCAATCAGAAAGAACTTTCTTTTAATGTGTGTTAATTCAGAATTGATCAACAGTATACTTTTGTCATTTAATGATGATCTGTTACTTGCATGAGTTTGACC
>JBBPBX010066234.1:0-19726 GCA_038048925.1 Garcialebias charrua | reverse complement strand
AAGACCGTGTAAAGTGAATTTCAACATTTTCTTAAATAAACATTATAAATGTGATAATTGTAATCTTGTAAATGAGTAAAAAGTCTCAAAATTGTAGCTCAATTAATTTTGGAGTTATAGAGCAAACTGTGTATAAACATATTTCTGGTTCAGGATTTTTTAGGCGTGTTTTAAACGTGACCGCGTTTCGTCACGCGGTCCTCATTAGTAGAGCCCCCACCCCCTGCAGCTCCGGCCGTATAAATTCGCCTCGGTGGAGCCGTTCACTCGCGAATCGCAGACAGCATCAGATAGCAATAGCATAGATATTTTGTTCATTGTTAGCTAGCTAATCAATTATGCCTCGTTCGTGCATCTTCCCTGGATGTCGCAATGGTCAGGGCACCCGTACAAATCATAACATGTTTTTATACTGCGTCGTTTTATGCTGAGTATCTGTAATGCCTGGTTGGGACAATGGTTAGAGCGCTTGCCTTCCGTCCCAAAGCCCACGGGTTCAAATCCCGCATGGTGCAACTTTTTTTTTTTTAAATTCATTCCAGATTAAAAACACACAAGAAAACTATTTACAAAAACAGCGTAACTCTTGGAAAAAGTAGCTGCTGTTACAGACAGAACTCGGATAAAAACAGAGCAGGTTTACTGGCTCTGCTGTCTGCCTCAGTGCCTCTCCACTGTGGGACACGAGCAGGACCAGCGCAGCTGCCTGAAACCACGCCCACGCACTGACACGCCCCTAGCGTTCCAGACCAAGAGAAAATAAGGTTTTTTCATGATTTTTGAGACTTAATTTTATAAGGTAAACAATGTTTTTAATCAGTCAGATTTAAATGGGTGATTAATAACACATATTTATGCCATGTGACAAACTAAAAACACAAATTTAATTTCACTTTACACGGTCTTTAAGAGATGTTTGAGCTAAAATTCGATTTATTTATAATTTATTTCGTCTGCTTCATTTTGCCATAATTTAACCGTCAAAGTGCATTTATTAAGAAAAGTTCAGCTGAGACACACTTTTACTATAATGTCAGCAAACAAATGTCAGCAAACAAATTATTATTTTTTTGGTGTTTAAAGAAATGCAGCGTTCCCATCCGCTGCGGGTGCACGTTTTGCACGTAGCAAAACTATTTTTAAATTCAGCTGATTTGACAATTACGTTCATTTATTAAGGAAAAGTTTAGCTCAGACACATCTTTGCTATAATTTTCAGCAAACAAATAATTGTTTCTAAGTGTTAATCTTGTCAAAGTCCTATCGTGCATGCTCCTGTGGCCATTTCGCAGCCAATCAATTTTTGGCAAAACACCGGCCCACATTTCCAGGTTGTCAGCTGAGATGCGTAACATACGCGACGTGTCAGTGGTGACGCATAATAGATGCGACGTATACGGTGGTGCGACATGTTTATGGATTTTTCCACTTTATTGGACATAATTGGACTGATGCGACTTATAAGGCGGTGTGACTTTTAGGGCGGAAAGTACGGTACTTGTATAACTTACCAAAGTACAGTAGCCCCTCGCTACTTTGCAGTTACTTTCATGGACTCGCTCTTTTGCGGTTTTTCAAAGTAAGATTGGACACGTAAAAATAAAATAAAACTGTACACGACACATGATGGTCAACTTTAATATTACCGGTACTCAAGTGATTGGGACAGTACAGGATACTGTACAGGAAAAAGTTAACATAAAAATAAAATACTTCGGAACAACTACATTTCCCAGAAGCCAACAGGGCCCCACCCAAAAGCCATTTCCCTCTGATGAAATACTAGAGGGAAATCCAATAATTCTCAGTCGGGTCATCTGGACAGTTTCTTTATTTATAGAAACGTTTCACCTCCATCTGGAGGACTTCATCAGTCAGAGGAGTTCCAGTAAACTGTTTCCCCACCAAGCAGTAAACACCTTAAGTGGACCATCCAGTTTGCTGGAGATAAGATTGTTTCTGGGGGACGTCCTGTCCCTTGTCAACTCCTCCCAGGCAGACAGCCACAGCCAAAGTGGTTCAAGGCAACAAAATTCATGCTCAATAATCCAGGTACCAAATCCATAGATTAAAGTGTGTAGTCCAACTGAAGCTTAAATTAACTTTTTACCTCTTTCAAAGCCGGTCAGTATGGAGGACCAAAACTGTCAAAATAATAAATAAAAGAATAAATATATATCCGACATAAAACAATAAATATATAAATCAAAGTAGAAATATATATCCTAAATAATAATAAATAAAAGAATAAATATATAAATCAAAGTAGATATATATATTTTAATGAGAAATAAAAGCATAAATATATATATTCTTTTTTATATCTCCTTACACATGAGAAATAAAAGCATAAATATATATATTCTTTTTTATATCTCCTTACACATGAGAAATAAAAGCATAAATATATATATTCTTTTTTATATCTCCTTACACATGAGTTTCCGTCAATAACAATAGATATTTTGCTTTGCCTTTTTCTCGCTGTTTTTCCGTTTGCTATATTTATTGCTGTATTTATTTATTGCTGTATTGTTAGCTGCATTTATTTCTGTATTGTTTTCTCGCTGCATTTCTTCCTCGTCGTATGTTAATGAGGAGGGCTGCTTTCTAAATCCAGCTCTTCTATTGGTCAATAAACCGGAAATAGAACGATCAGTGTGCAGATCGATTGAGCATGCCTGCGCTGCAGTTCTCTCAGGAGATCTCCGTATTTGAGAGGAAGTAAACAACTATTAGAGATGTATCGTAGGATTGCTGAGGAATTAAGGCACGTTGCTAGCTTAGCTGAAAGTAATACAGTCAGTGATGACTGTTTACTGTTTCCAGTCGATGTTTTGAGTGAGTGGCTGCTCCAGGTAGCTGCAGACACGGACACTGAAGCTGACTCATTAGTTGTCCAGATTTTGGAGGAAGTGGCTTGTCGTTTGCACAAATCTGTGTACCCCACAAGAACAGCTGGAAGACCTGGATATTTGCTGCCCGCTGACGTCTTGGGAATCATATCTTCATGCGGATGTATCTGTCATGGCAGACTTTTTGGGGTCAGTGAAAGAACAGTCTATAGGCGAATGGCAGAGTACGGTATAAGGTAAGTACACATGTGTGGTATTTCTTTTGCTACTTTGAACTTATTTGTATTTTATATTTTTATTATAATTCCAGTTGTTCCGGAACATCTGTTGTGTTCAAATATCGACTTTTAATAGTAAAACATATTATCTTAAGCCTTTAATCCACTTAAGAAGTTTAGAATTGTGAGATATTCATATTCATCTACGATTAACTCGCGATCTGTTCAGGGTGTATTCTGCTTCTGGCCTACTGACCTCTGGAGATAGGTTCCCTCACCCATCATGACCCAACTAGGATAAGTGTTGATGGATTGATTGATTCATTCAAATATATTGACTTGTAGATGGCATCAGAAAAGTATTTACGAATTTGTTGATGTCCACCATTCAGATACTTCCACATGACTGTTATGGTAATTCGTCTTCAAATTGTGTAATACATTTGTGTCAGAAATTCTGTCCATCCAATTTCTTCCGTGTGGAGAACCTCACTTTCAGTTGACTTTTATTTTTTCTTGTAGAGTATCTGACTCATACTGCAACATTGAAGATGATGAGCTGGATGGAGTTGTGCGAGAGATTCGAAGTCATCACCCTAATACGTACAGGATACACGTTGCTATGGGGCTACTTGGCCAAAGTAAGTCAACAGATGAGCCTATGGTTGCTTATACCAACACCAATTGCAGTTCTATATAACATTGGATTGGTAACAAATAACAGTTTACCACAACGTAAAAGGATCACAAAGAAAATTACATGTCATACTGTTGAAAGTAACTTAAATGTTCTAATGTATTGCAGTGGCATAGCAATAGTGTAATCTTATCTTAACTGTCATTATTACACCATGGACTCATTTCAATATGTTCATCACCTCCAAATCAAACACGTTTTAATTATGGTTTACTTAATTTTCAAGGAATAAGAGTGCGAGAAGCATTGCACCGAGTTGACCAGCAAGGAAATTTGATGCGCACTTTCCAGCTTCGCACTGTTTCAATCAGTCAGATTTATATGGGTGATTAATAACACATATTTATGCCATGTGACAAACTCAAAACACACATTCAATTTTACTTTACACGGTCTTTAAAAAAGAGGAATTATGTTGACATTACAAATACATGTACCGGTACTCTTTAAAAGTACTGTAGTGAATAAGGACCTCAAGTGATGATTACACAGATTACTTTCATTAAGAAACTTTTCACAGAGACCAACTAACACAATGACATTAAAGCTGCAGTATGTAACATTTTTTATAAACATATTTCTTCACTCTGTCACTATCTCCTGACAGACTGATGTTAGCCAGGTAATCTCTGAAAAAAAATATACTGTATATATCTATTGTCCCCTTGCTTCTCCAGGTGGTAAATAAGCATTTCTAAAAAGAAAAAGTGACATGCCATTTTCCAGCCAATAAAAACAGAGTTTGTAACCAGCCAATAAAAACAGAGCTTGAATTTGAATTTCAGCAGACCATGGGAGAGCAGAGCCATATATGGCTCTGAGGGGGAGGGATCAGAATGCTTTGCCTGTTGAAATTTTTTCTAAGTGCTGCAGTTCTACAGAAACTGCAGACTGAACCTTTAAAGTTTTTAAAATCGTCTTAGCATAAGTGAGAAATGTATTCTTAATGGAACTACTCTGTGTTTTAACGTAAACATTTACTCTGCTGAATAAGAGCACTGCAGTTATGATTTTCCTTCTCTGTGAATTCCAGGCCTGCATTCAACAAACAAAAGAAAGTTTCTTCTACCAGTGATAATCAAAAATGTTTTTGTTGTCTATATAGATGGCGATTCGTTGTTCACGGGGGCATTGATGGCTTCAGTCGCCTCATTGTTTACCTGACTGCTGCTACAAACAATCGTGCCACAACAGTTCTTCAGAGCTTTCTTGAAGCTGTGAATACATATGGAGTGCCATCTCGTGTTCGTTCAGACAAAGGAGGGGAGAACGTACGTACTAGTGGCACACTTCATGGTCTCAACCAGAGGCCAAAACAGAAATTCTCACATAACAGGAAGAAGCACACATAACCAGAGGTATTTAAATTAAAGTCTTGATTTATTCTCCATTCTCCATGTTTTCATACTGACTACTTCCATGGAAGTTGCTACCTTTTCCAAAATAGTATGAAAAATAACCGTCGTGAATTCCCGGGGTAAGTAGAAAGGTCTGGATCTCACAATCCTGAACTCAATGTCCACAGAGCAATAACTGGATACCGGGGTGGCGTTTTATTTTAAGTTGTTGGTCTTTATATAAGTGTATTATGACAACCTTTTTTGCTCCTTTTTCACACTAAAATGTCTTTTCCATCCAGGATTGAGAGGTTATGGAGAGATGTGTTTGGGGCAGTGTTGGATCTGTTCTATACAACTTTCTGCTACCTGGAGACCGAGGGCCTGCTGCAAACAGACAACGAGGTGCACTTATACGCATTACACTGGACCTTTCTACCGCAAATCAACAGACATCTGCAATTCTTCACAGACGGCTGGAACCACCACAGACTACGCACAGAACAGAACCAGTCACCACTGCTGTTGTGGTCTCAAAACCCACGTGCAGGTCACGACCCCGCACAGGTTTGTTTAATTTATGCCGTTTTACAAAGTGCAATTGTAAATTTGCTTTTGTGGTTTAAAAAAACACCAGTGTGTGTAAACTGGATGTTATTTATATCATGTTCTCTTAACTCTGACAGGTTGACAACCAGTATGGCATTGATGGGGAGAGACACTATGGTGGCCATCATGATGGCGTGAGTGACTGTGTCAGAGGTAGAGCGTCCAAGTCCTTTGACTCAGGTGGAAATTGAAACACTACCAGATCCAACAACCTTGTTTTCTAATGTGATTAATGTTTATTGCCAGACAGTTGATATTCTGACTGAAATCTTTGGAAGTATGTAAATTGAAGCTACAAAAGACATTTCCTTCATTCCTATTTCGGTGCAACTTTTTTTTCATTGATACATAAAAATCCTTTTTAGGTGGGTGTAATGTACTGTACTGTATTATCAAAATGTTTGTGCCGTCTTTTTTGCTGAAAGGTTCTGAAATTTACATCGTTATAACAGAGCCAACTTGCTATTTATTAAGACTGATTACATAATAGTTGGGGCGGCCGTGGTGTAGTGGTAATGGCAGTCGTCTCCCGATCGGAAAGTTGGCGGTTCGACTCCCGGGACCCGCACCATGTGTCGTTGTGTCCTTGGGCAAGACACTTAACCCTGAGTTGCTCCCGGTAGGACTGGAAAGCACCTTGCATGGTAGTCTGCCGCCACCGGTTTATGAATGTGTGTAGCATTCAATAAATGTGTAGCACTTTGAAATTTTCAGTACTGTAATGAAAAGTGCGTTATAAATTGAATTAATTAGTATTAATTATTATTATTATAATACTACACAGTGGTATTCAAGTTACATTCTATATTGTAAAATAAAATAAATTGTATGTAAACTTATTTAAATTAAAAATATTCAGTGTTTACATGTGCTTTTTTCATGTTTATGTAATAAAGTCACCATTATTAAACCATTGTAATTTTATTTACAAATTCAACCACATCAGCTTTAACATTTTGTATGTAAGCAATTTCTAGATACGAAATTAATTAATATGATGGTCTAATATTTCCTAACATTTTCTGTGATACAGCTAATAAATGTGTTACCTGGGTAAACAATTTATATCAGCAGGTAGAAGCTTCAAAATATGTTCTACAATAACATTAAACTGTTTTATTTGAAACAAGAATGCAAAGTTCTGTCAAACTGAAGTAATTAACAAGTGCACTAGACACTACTTCATAACAATTAAAAAACATTTGAAAGTTGTAACTTTGAAAAAATACATAGTGCATTTCTAAGTGCATAAACTTGTAAAACGTTGAAACGGCCTGGTTCAAATTAGGCCAAAACCAGAGTAGCTTGAAGACATGCTGGCCATAAGGTGTTGGTGGAAGTCTGCATAGGTTTTGTGATTTTTGGACAACTTCAACGTCAGGAAGCAAGTGGATGACTGCGGGAGATGGCAGTCAACAACTTCTACCTCCAGATTGGAGCTGACCAGACCCCAGCCAGTCCAAAAAGTTAGTAGACTCCTTAGGTTGTCTGAGGTCCCTTAAAGACGTCAGCGGGCAGCAAATATCCAGGTGTTCCAGCTGTTCTTGTGGGGTACACAGATTTGTGCAAACGACAAACCACTTCCTCCAAAATCTGGACAACTAATGCTTCAGTATCTGTGTCTGGAGCAGCCACTCACTCAAAACATCGACTGGAAACAGTCATCACTGACTGTATTACTTTCAGCTAAGCTAGCAACATGCCTTAAATCCTCAGCAATCCTACGATACATCTCTAATAGTTGTTTACTTCCTCTCAAATACGGAGATCTCCTGAGAGAACTGCAGCGCAGGCATGCTCAATCGATCTGCACACTGATCGTTCTATTTCCGGTTTATTGACCAATAGAAGAGCTGGATTTAGAAAGCAGCCCTCCTCATTAACATACCGATGAGGCAGAAATGCAGCGAGAAAACAATACAGAAATAAATGCAGCTAACAATACAGCAATAAATAAATACAGCAATAAATATAGCAAACGGAAAAACAGCGAGAAAAAGGCAAAGCAAAATATCTATTGTTATTGACGGAAACTCATGTGTAAGGAGATATAAAAAAGAATATATATATTTATGCTTTTATTTCTCATGTGTAAGGAGATATAAAAAAGAATATATATATTTATGCTTTTATTTCTCATTAAAATATATATTTCTACTTTGATTTATATATTTATTCTTTTATTTATTATTATTTAGGATATATATTTCTACTTTGATTTATATATTTATTGTTTTATGTCGGATATATATTTATTCTTTTATTTATTATTTTGACAGTTTGGTCCTCCATAGGTCAGGGCGCGGTCAAATAACTGCATGCGGCTGGTGAATGTATGGCAAGCCATGTTGCCATATAACAGGATCGTCAGCCACGTGCATACGCTGATGCAATAGAAAGCCCGACACCGGCCCGGACATTATTATGGCCTGGCTCGAACCCAGGAGCCGGGCTCCGGGTTCGGATTAGAAATGACAGCTGTACCAGGAACTGTGTATCTTCTGATATTATGTGGCCACCGCGGCTTATACTCGGGCGCGCTCTATAGATCGGAAATTACAGTAATAAACATGTACTTGTATGACCAAAATACTTTGACACACAGAAAGCTTCAGAGTTTTTCACTGAAACGTGATTTGATTTTAACTGACAGCGGTGTTAAACCAGCTTTTCCTGGAAGAACCTGCAAGGTTCTGAAGCTACAGACTTCTGCTTGTCACAGTCCTCACCTGAGGTCTTTGATGGACAGCGTTCCTCTGAAGTCCCTCAAGATCTCCAGCAGGACCCAGGACCAGTAACTCCTGTAGCTCAGCTTGCCCAGATCAGAGAGAGGCTTCTCTGGAGAACCCACCGAGTTCTCCAGCTTGGACAGCTCATAACCTGAAATACAGGACACCAAGTTTCTGCAGCCAATCCAACCTGATGGAGGAGCATAGATTCTCAACATCTCTGACAATATGGTGATGAATGCAAATGTCAGGCAAGTGCCAGGAGAAAAAAACTCTGTTAAACCTGAAAAAATAAAAAGTGATGACACGTGCACACCAGCCTGAAAGATGAAAACACATTTTGTGTGTTTCAGCTCTCCTACGTACTGAACGCGATGAGGAACTTCCCGTAGCCTCGGCGCTGGTAAGGCGGCAGCGTGAGGATGCATGCCACGTTGTTCCCGTCCGGAGACTCCTTCTCCTGAAGAACAAAAGTGGAGTTAGAGCTTCTGCAGAATCAATGCTCAGAAATGCAGAGCGTGCTCCTCCAGAGGACTTCCTGCAGAAACAGAAGCTGAACTGCAGCTAAATAATCTGACGCAAACACAAACAATAAAGAAATTAAAGGCCGATTCGAGGAAAATGTTCTGGTTAATCTCTTTATGGACACAGCACCTCAGACTGAAGAAGTCTTTCGGATGAAAGACGAAACGTTTCTACAATTGTTTTGTTTTGTTTTTTGAACGTCCAGAGGACCTGACTTAACTTTTGTAGATTTTTCTACCTGGATTACTGAGCATGCATCAGGATCTCTCTTTATGGACATTTGATTTTTACTGTTTAAAATGGGACAGTTCTGGTTTGAACATGAATACAGAACCAGGGTATATTAGGGCTGCACGATTAATCGCATTTGCGATTATCTCGCGATATGTTAAAACGCGATTCACTAATCGCACGGGCTGCGATTTGACTGGTCACGTGACTTGGGAGTGAGCCGCTCTGGCCGCGCGCAGCTCTGAGCGGAGCAAAACAGAGCAGAGTGGAGAGGAGGAGACCGTGCGCTCCAACACAGTTGCTTCAGGCTCGACAGAAGTCATAAAAGTTATAAATTCAGGTAAGTTAGCCCATGTAAACGTGTATCTGATCTTAGAGGCTGAAACACCGAGACCGCGGGAGATAAACAGAGCGCGAGCTGGTCATGTGACCGGGTCTGTTTTGACGGTGCCCGGTTAGCAGCTAGCTCAGCAAGGTAACGTTCTGCGTGAAAAAGCGCATTAATTTTCTGATTAAAAAAAAACCAGTTGTGTCGTTAGTGATATGAATTAATACATAACCAGTAAAAATAATCGCATTTTAAATCGCAATCGCAATTTATAGAAAAAAATTGTGATTAGATTATTTTCCAAAATCGTTCAGCCCTAGGGTATATACAGAATTTCTTAAGTTAAATTTAATACCTTTTAATACCTTTTTAATACCATCACGACACTGAGCTGCAACCGTAGCGGCAACCTCTTGTACTTCAGTTCAGAGCAACTAATTGTAAAGTGATAGATTACTGCAATTTTCTTCCTAAACTTTGGTAGTAAATGTAGTTTTATAATAATTACCGGATACATCAATTTGCTTCTTGCCTCAATAAAAACACTGGCCTACTTGTTATTTAAATCTAACACAAGAAGAAAAGTTATTTAATTGTGCCCACACACAACCTATCTCTGATGACAAACGAAAAACCGTAAACTTGAAAACAGAACAGTTTAGTTAAAATAATTCAACACTGAAAACATGCACATTTCAAAAAGAGAGTGAGAAAAATAATAACTACTGTACTGTATTTTTCATCCTGTAAGTCGCAGTTTTTTGCATAATTTACATAACTTGCAACTTATAGGCCGAAGTGACATATTTATAGATTTCTCCCCATATTTATAAAAAAAAATTTGACTGAGATATGACCGTTTCCATTCATTCTGACTGAAAAAAAAAAAAAAAAAAATACAGTACTTGATGGCCCCCCGAGTACCGTAGTAATAATTGTATGGCATGCTGTTGGCTGTTGTATCATGTAATAGGAAAACATACCTAATGCCTATAATGACAAATTAAAAAAAGTTAATAATAATAATAAATTCAATTTATACCGCACTTTTCATTAATAAAAATCTCAAAGTGCTACAACAATAAAAACAAGTGATAAAATCAAATAAAATCAATAATGGTATTAACTAAGATTAAAAACAGAATCATGTGGAGGCAGAATAGGCCTGCTTAAAAAATAAATAAATAAATAAATAAATAAATAAAACAAGTGATAAAATCAAGTAAAATCAATAATACTATCAACCAAGATCAAAGATAAAATCATGCGGGGGCAGAATAGGCTTGCTTAAAAAGAAAAGTCTTTAAACCGCTTTTAAAGTCAACCAGTGACTGTGGAGCTCTCAGGCAGTCAGGAAGGGAGTTCCATAGGCGGGGGGCAGCCACACAGAATGCCCTGTCTCCCATGGTCCTTAATTTGGTTCGTGGAATGTGAAGTAGATTACTGTTCTGTGATCGTAGAGACCGGGTGGATGAATATGGTGCAAGAATGTCCTTTAGATAGTCAGGTGAAGTTCCATGTAAGCATTGATGTGTAATGAGAGCAGTTTTGTATTGAATTCTGTAGGTGACAGGAAGCCAATGGAGGTTATGGAGAATGGGTGTAATATGTTCAAATTTACGAACTCTCAATAAAATCCTTGCTGCACTGTTTTGAATATATTGAAGTTTCTGAAGGTTTTTGCCAGGGATTCCAATAAACAGGGAGTTGCAGTAGTCGAGCCTGGAGGAGACAAAGGCATGGACGAGTTTCTCAGCATCGGAAAAAGTCAGAGATGGGCGAAGTCTGGAGATGTTTCGAAGATGGAAGAAGCAAGTTTTAAACAGATGCTTAATGTGAGTTTCAAATGTAAGATGAGAGTCCATTTTTATTCCAAGATTTGTAACAGAGGTGGAGAGGGGGATGTCTTGACCAGAGAAGGAGATTGTTGTTAAAGTTGATGTTTGTATCTGGTGAGGGGTGCCAATCATTATGGCCTCAGTCTTGGAGCAGTTTAATTGAAGAAAGTTCTGATTCATCCATGCCCTTATTTCCTCCAGGCAGGCAGAGAGGGCAGTGAGTGAAGATGGAGATGGGGATGATGAGGATGATCCAGTCCTGATGTAAAGCTGTGTGTCGTCGGCATAGCAGTGAAAAGAAATGTTGAACTGATTAATAATTTGACCTAAAGGCAGCAAGTTCAAGACAAAAACAACTGGGGCCTCATGTACAAAGACTTGCGTGGACTTCTTACTGAAAAGTGACGTACGGTCAAATCCAGAAAACGGCGTACGCACAAAAAAATCCAGATGTATCAAACTGTGCGTACGCCGGAATCCACGCACATTGCTTTTGTACATCACAATCAACGTGGAATTGAGCGCACATGAGAGAGTGGCCGACTCCGCCTTTGACACGCCTCCATATAAATATGCAAATTCATTTAAATATGCCCTGCACCAGAGGAATGTCGTCATTGCTCTATTGCAAATCATGTCGAAACGTGGAAAAAAGAGGAACTTCACGGACTGTGAACTGGAGACACTTCTGAGTGAGGTAGAGGCACGGAAAAAGGTTTTGTTTGGCACGCGTAGGCAAGGGGGGTTCGAACGAACCACCCACTCTTAAGCGAGAAGTTGACCAAGTCATACTAACATGCCTAGATAATAATAATAATGAATTTAATTTATAACACGCTTTTCATTAGTGAAAATCTCAAAGCGCTACACACATTGAATGCTACACACATTCATACACCGGTAGCGGCAGACTACCATGCAAGGTGCTTTCCAGTCCTACCGGGAGCAACTCGGGGTTAAGTGTCTTGCCCAAGGACACAACGACACATGGTGTGGGGAACCGGGATTCGAACCGCCAACCTTCCGATTGGGGGACGACTGCCATTACCACTACGCCACGGCCGCCAGTGATAGGTCACTGGGTAGCGCGTTCGCCTTCCGTCCCAAACCTCATGAGTTCAATTCCCACATGGTACAACTTTTTTTTTTTTTATTCATTCCAGATTTAAAGAACACATGAAAACTATTTAGAAAAAACAACAAGAAATGAAACAATACATGAAATGAAAGGAAGCAGAGGATTTCTTGTGGTTTTTATTTAAATAGTTTTCTTGTGTTCTTTAAATCTGGAATAAAAAAAAATAAAAAAACGTTGTACCATGTGGGAATTGAACTCATGAGGTTTGGGACGGAAGGCGAGCGCGCTACTCNAATGTTGATTTAATTTAATATATTTTGGTTTGTCTTACCTGAATTCAATCACATTTATTTACATTTGTTTGGCTTACCTGTCTCCTGCCATGTAAAACGCAGCACAGCTCTCACCTGTCCTCAACCTCAGCCTCTCATCACCAGGTGCAAGCAATCAGTGATCAGCTGGTCTTGAGTGATCTTCCGGGCTCACCGCAGGAGGAACAGACGGCTGAATCGAGCCGGCTTCATCGAACCCCAGCCCCTCCCGTCTTCGATGCCTCGCCGGTTGTCTGAAGAGCCCGGGAGAATTTCAAAGGGGGGGGCATACCAGTCCTCTTCTCTGCTGGTCCAGCAGATAGGCTCTGAGGGAACCCCAGAGAGACTCTGGATGAAGGGGGATGAAGTCTGCAGCTCGGCCGGTCTCTGGGACAGGTTGATCGCGGCGGAGGAAGCCATTTCCTCATTTACAGGAGCTGACGGCGATGGCGACTCGCCGGGGCGTGGCAACGTTTTCAGCAGGCGTGGTCAGAGAGACGTGTGTTGCATTCGCTTCTGTTGACCCCCTCTCAGCCTGACACACCTCCCAGCTCATCGACAGCAGCTTCACCTGTCAGCACAGCAGCAGCTACAGCTTCACCTGTCAGCACAGCAGCAGCTACAGCCAGTACAGGACCCACTCCAGCTGCTCAGCCTGATGCAACTCTAAGTTTTATATCAGTTGCACCACACTTGGTTTCCATGTCTTCCATGACAGCTGCACCAAGTTTGGTTTCCATGACAGCGGCACCTATGAGTTCACCTGGCAGTTCAGCAGCAGCAGTGGCTTCACCTGGCAGCACCTCCTGGACTGGTTCCACTCATGCTGAGACAAGACTGGTGCCTCCTGTGCCAGCACCAAGACTGGCCCTTCCTATGCCAGCACCAAGACTGGCCCTTCTGAGAAACACACCTTTGCTATAATTTCGAGCAAACAAATAATTGTTTAGGTACTTTTCTTGTTAAATGTCGGAGAAACGAGCCGTGATCCTCTTTCCTGTTTCTCGTCCTCTGCGCGTTCACGCAGCAAAGAGGCAGCAAAACTATTTTTTAAATAAAGCTGATTTGACCACTAAAGTGCATTTATTAAGAAAATGTTAGACTGAGACACACCTTTGCTATAATTTCGAGCAAACAATTTTTTTTAGGTACTTTTATTGTTAAATGTCGGAGGATAAAGCCGCGTTCCTCTTTCCTGGTTCTTTAGGTGCGAACGGGTGCGAACACACACTGACCAATGATATGACGTCATTGTTTTAGCTAAGATCCTACTCGGAACATAAAATTAGAAAAGATAAATAAATTCACAGACATTTTTTTAGCTGACAGAACGAGAAAAATATACAAACCGGATTCCAAAAAAGTTGGGACACTAAACAAATTGTGAATAAAAACTGAATGCAATGATGTGGAGGTGCCAACATCTAATATTTTATTCAGAATAGAACACAAATCACAGATCAAAAGTTTAAACTGAGAGAATGTTTCATTTTAAGGGAAAAATATGTTGTTTCAAAATTTCATGGCGTCAACAAATCCCCAAAAAGTTGGGACAAGTCCATTTTTACCACTGTGTGGCATCCCCCCTTCTTACAACACTCAACAGACGTCTGGGGACAGAGGAGACCAGTTTCTCAAGTTTAGAAATAGGAATGCTCTCCCATTCATGTCTAATACAGGCCTCTAACTGTTCAATCGTCTTGGGCCTTCTTTGTCGCACCTTCCTCTTTATGATGTGCCAAATGTTCTCTATAGGTGAAAGATCTGGACTGCAGGCTGGACATTTCAGTACCCGGATCCTTCTCCTACGTAGCCATGATGTTGTGATTGCTGCAGAATGTGGTCTGGCATTATCTTGTTGAAAAATGCAGGGTCTTCCCTGAAAGAGATGACGTCTAGATGGAGCATATGTTGTTCTAGAACCTGAACATAGTTCTCTGCATTAATGGTGCCTTTCCAGACATGCAAGCTGCCCATGCCACAAGCGCTCATGCAACCCCATACCATCAGTGATGCAGGCTTCTGAACGGAGCGTTGATAACAACTTGGGCTATCCTTGTCCTCTCTGGTCCGGATGACATGGCGTCCCAGTGTTCCATAAAGAACTTCAAATTGTGACTCATCTGACCACAGAACAGTCTTCCATTTTGCCACACTCCATTTTAAATGACCCCTGGCCCAGTGCAAACGTCTGAGCTTGTGGAGCTTGCTTAGAAATGGCTTCCTCTTTGCACTGTAGAGTTTCAGCTGGCAACGGTGGATTGTGTTCACTGACAATGCTTTCTGGAAGTATTCCTGAGCCCATTCTGTTATTTCCTTGACAGTGGCATTCCTGTTTGAGGTGCAGTGACGTTTAAGGGCCCGGAGATCACGAGCATCCAGTAGAGTTTTACGGCCTTGACCCTTACGCACAGCGATTGTTCCAGATTCTCTGAATCTTTTGATGATGTTATGCACGGTTGATGATGATAACTTAAAAGTCTTTGCTATTTTACGCTGGGTAACACCATTCTGGTATTGCTGCACTATCTTTCTGCACAACAATGGTGGAATTGGTGATCCTCTTACCATCTTGGCTTCTGAGAGACACTGACACTCTGAGAAGCTCTTTTTATACCCAATCATGTTGTCAATTGACCTAATTAGTGTTAATTGGTCTTCCAGCTGTTCGTTATATGCTCAATTTCCTTTTTCCAGCCACTTATTGCTACTTGTCCCAACTTTTTTGGGATTTGTTGACACTGTGAAATTTTGAATCAACATATTTTTCCTTTAAAATGTTACATTTACTCAGATTAAACTTTTGATCTGTCATCTATGTTCTATTACGAATAAAATATTGACATTTGCCATCTCCACATCATTGCATTCAGTTTTTATTCACAATTTGTTTAGTGTCCCAACTTTTTTGGAATCCGGTTTGTAGTTGTGTAGGTTTAAAAAAAATTAATACCTCGTCAGATGACGTTTATTATTTTTAATACTTTTTAATGGCCGTAATTTGTGTTAATTTTATTTACTACCTTTTAATACCTTTTACAACACCGTGGATACCCTGATATATCACAGTAAAACCACTTAAAATATTATTTTGAATGAAACTTGTTGATGACATCAGAGTTTTTGTTTGGAGCATTTTAATAAGTGGACAGTAGGCATGTAACGGTACACGTGGGTGTACCGAACCGTTTCGGTACGGCACGTTCGGTTCGGTCCACCTGCGTACCGTTTCAGTTATTTTTTCACTTATGAAACGTTATTATCAGGAGAATATATGCGCGTGGAACTAAATTTTCTTGGGCGCAGTTCAGCACGGTGCTATTATGTTGCAGCACGCGTAGCATTAGCATCCTAGCATGCATCTTGTTGTTTGGGAACGTTATGGCTATCTTGTTAAAAGACTAGTGCACATCCAAAGCTGTGTGTCGACGTCGTTTCACAAGACTGGATCTGCAGCAGCAACATGTCTAACGTGTACGCGCTTGAAACGGCGTCATCCGAATGTGAACGAAGAAAAAGCAGCTTGTTGCAGAAAGACCGCAACTGCATTTAAACATCCTTCATCAGGTTATTCAGATCGGTCCAGATCAATAACACAAGCTTTAGGAGTTTTTAAATCTCTGGAGCTACGTCTGAATGTTTTTGATGCGCCAGCTTTAAAGTTAAATTGTAGCGACGCTCCATCCATCCATCCATCCATCCATCCGCCAAAAAGTTCAGAACTTTATGAAAAAGTTAAAAACTGATATTGTCAACAAGCCCTGGAGCAGATTAAAGCTCTGCCCTGATGATGACCGAGAGATTCAACCACCTCATAACAACCGTTCAAGAAGAGGCATTGTTCTTTATATGATTATTATTTTCTTTTTTCTTTTTTTTTTTAAATCACCCCTTGGAGGGGGTATTGGAGAGTGCACCTCCTGGGGACTCCCTTGTTCTACTGGGGGACTTCAACGCTCACGTAGGCAATGACAGTGAGACCTGGAGGGGTGTGGTTGGGAGGAACGGCCCCCCTGATCTGAACCCGAGTGGTGTTCTGTTATTGGACTTCTGTGCTCGTCATGGATTGTCCATAACGAACACCATGTTCAGGCATAAGGGTGTACATATGTGCTCTTGGCACCAGGACACCCTAGGTCGCAGTTCGATGATCGACTTTGTTGTCGTCTCATCTGATCTGCGGCCGCATGTCCTGGACACTCGGGTGAAGAGAGGGGCGGAGCTGTCCACTGACCACTACCTGGTGGTGAGTTGGCTCCGATGGTGGGGGAGGATGCCGGTCAGACCTGGCAGACCCAAACGTATTGTGAGGGTCTGCTGGGAACGTCTGGCAGAGTCTCCCGTAAGACGGAGCTTTAACTCCCACCTCCGGGAGAGCTTTGAACACGTTCCGAGGGAGGCGGGGGACATTGAGTCCGAGTGGGCCATGTTCCGCGCCTCTATTGTCGAGGCAGCTTATCAGAGTTGTGGCCGCAAGGTTGTTGGTGCCTGTCGTGGTGGCAACCCTCGAACCCGGTGGTGGACACCGGCGGTGAGGGATGCTGTCATGCTGTTCATTGTTCTTTAGTTTTAGCAGGCCGCTTTCGTAAATGAGCCCATGAGGTTCAAAAGATTTACCTGACTAAATAAAGGTTGAATGAATGAAGAAGGAGTCCTATTGGGCCTTTTTGGCCTGTGGGACCCCGGAAGCAGCAGATAGGTACCGACAGTCCAAGCGGCATGCGGCTCGGGTGGTTGCTGAGGCAAAAACTCGGGCGTGGGAGGAGTTCGGAGAGGCCATGGAGAATGACTTCCGTACGGCTTCGAGGCGATTCTGGTCCACCATCCGGCGTCTCAGGGGGGGAAAGCGGTACGCGACCAACACCATTTATGGTGGGGATGGCGTGCTGTTGACCTCAACTCGGGATGTTGTGAGTCGGTGGGCGGAATACTTCGAAGACCTCCTCAATCCTACTGGCACGTCTTCCACTGAGGAAGCGGAGCCTGGGGACTTTGGGTCGGGCTCTCCAATCTCTGGTGCTGAGGTCACCGAGGTGGTTAAAAAGCTCTGCGGTGGCAGGGCTCCAGGGGTGGATGAGATTCGCCCTGAGTTCCTTAGGGCTCTGGATGTTGTGGGGTTGTGTTGGCTTACGCGACTCTGCAATATCGCGTGGACATCGGGGGCAGTTCCCTTGGATTGGCAGACTGGGGTGGTGGTTCCCCTATTCAAAAAGGGGGACCGTAGGGTGTGTTCCAACTATAGGGGATCACACTCTTAAGCCTCCCTGGTAAGGTCTATTCAGGGGTTCTGGAGAGGAGGGTCCGTCGGATAGTCGAACCTCTGATTCAGGAGGAGCAGTGTGGTTTTCGTGCTGGTCGTGGAACACTGGACCAGCTCTACACCCTCAACAGGGTCCTGGAGGGCGCGTGGGAGTTTGCCCAACCAGTTTACATGTGCTTTGTGGACTTGGAAAAGGCATTCGACCGCGTCCCTCGGGGGGTTCTGTGGGGGGTACTCCGGGAGTATGGGGTACCAGGCCCATTGATATGGGCTGTTAGGTCCCTGTACGACCGGTGTCAGAGCTTGGTCCGCATTGCCGGCAGTAAGTCAGGCTCGTTTCCAGTGAGAGTTGGACTCCGCCAAGGTTGCCCTTTGTCACCGATTCTGTTCATAACTTTTATGGACAGAATTTCTAGGCGCAGCCAAGGTGTTGAGAGGATCCGTTTTGGTGGCCTTAGAATCGCTTCTCTGTTTTTTGCAGATGATGTGGTCCTATTGGCTTCATCAGATCGTGATCTACAGCTTTCGCTGGAGCGGTTTGCAGCCGAGTGTGATGCGGCCGGGATGAGGATCAGTTCCTCCAAATCCGAGGCCATGGTCTTGAGCCGGAAAAGGGTAGCATGCCCTCTCCGGGTCGGGGAGGAGGTCCTGCCCCAAGTGGAGGAGTTTAAGTATCTCGGGGTCTTGTTCACGAATGAGGGAAAACTGGAGCGTGAGATCGATAGGCGGATAGGTGCAGCATCCGCAGTGAAGCGGGCGCTGTACCGGTCTGTCGTGGTGAAGAGAGAGCTGAGTCGAAAGGCAAAGCTCTCAATTTACCGATCGATCTACGTTCCCACCCTCATCTATGGTCATGAGCTTTGGGTTGTGACCGAAAGAACGAGATCTCGGATACAAGCGGCTGAAATGAGTTTTCTCCGCAGGGTGTCTGGACTCTCCCTTAGAGATAGGGTGAGAAGCTCAGTCATCCGGGAGGGACTCGGAGTAGAGCCGCTGCTTCTCCACATCGAGAGGAGCCAGTTGAGGTGGCTCGGGCATCTGGTTAGGATGCCTCCTGGACGCCTCCCTGGTGAGGTGTTCCGGGCATGTCCCACCGGGAGGAGACCCAGAGGAAGACCCAGGACACGCTGGAGGGACTATGTTTCTCGGCTGGCCTGGGAACGCCTTGGGATTCCCCCAGAGGAGCTGCTCCAAGTGGCTGGGGAGAGGAAGTCTGGGCCTCCCTTCTTATGCTACATCCAGACCGAACGCCTTTTCAACGGCAAAAAAGCTCGACACGCACGCAAGTGGACGCACTGGACCCAGTGGTGTCCAAACCAGAACGTGAAATTGCGGCTGCGTTGCGGCGGCGGGGGGGGAGGAGCTTACCGGTATACCGAGTTCCTCTCTGCACTCCGCCAGGCAAGGAGCTTTTTATTTCTGTCCCTGTAGAGCAGACTTGACTGGTCGTGAAGGACTTGTCGCGAACACACAGCTACAATGAGTTTCTCTTCCATAGTCCATGACTCCGCGGGTTTTTTCTGTGTCCCACAAACAATACGTCACATAGTTGCGCAATACCCCCGTCCCCTCGTTTCCGCGTCACATAGCGGACTCCCCCTTTCTCCTCCACCCGACTCTCCCTGATTGGTTGGACACACGCGTCCACGATTTTGAACGGCAAAATCTTCAGCATGGTGAATGCGTGGTTTGGAGGCTGACGCGGGTTCA
>JBBPBX010066233.1:0-10817 GCA_038048925.1 Garcialebias charrua | reverse complement strand
TAGACAATTTTATGTTAAGGGAGCAATCTGCTGGTGCAATGTACTGCATTTCCCCCCTTTTTATTTCCTTTAGCTATGTAAACAGTTTGTTTAAGCAGAGACAGATTAAAATGAATGAAACAACTTAACAGCAACCCGACTTGTCATAAAATAACTGTTCTCAAATTGTCTACAACTGTATCATTGTTATGAAAATTAAGTTTCTATGTATTTTGGTGTTTTGAACATTTCAGGTGAAGCCGGAAGTGAAGAAGAAGGCCTCCCTCTTAAACACAAAGTCTTCACTGCTGAGCCACATGTGAATAAGTTGGCAACTTAATGTTGGGACACAAGACTGACTGTAGACGAACTGCTGTGGACAATTATGTTTTCTCTGTGGAAACAAATATACTGTAGGTGTGTAGTAACACAACCTCATTACTGTACACTGTTTTATGGTGGGAGACTAATCATCTGAGCCAAGAACGAAAAAAATTGTCTTGAATATTGCTGCTTGACAGAATGTGTTCAATATTTACTGACAAAACAGTTAATTGTATTTGCAGTCTTATTACTACTTTCCCGTCAGGCTTTGAACACCCGGTCAGGTGGAAATGTCAGTACTGTAGGAGGCGAGTTGGTGCTTTACAAACAAAAAGCATAATCAAGAAGTGAAGAACTCTGGGCCAGACTGTTCATCTGGAATATAAGCCATGGAAATGTGTGTTTTAAAAGACCCTATTATGACTTATGCCTTATTACTGAACCTGTCCATGAAAAGTGTATTTTTAAAACATAAAGTTAGTCTTATGTCCATTCATTTATTTTAATAATTTTTTTTAGTTTGTTGAAATATTTGAGACTACTATTTACACTGATATGAAGAAGCTAACTGCACAAAAGTCACTGCAGATCAATACAGTATATAGTATACCGGTAGTTCAGAGAAAAATTGTTTCTCGCCAAAATATGATACATTTGCAAATACTTGTAACTTTTGAAATATTTATTAAGGATGTTAGTTTTTTGTTGTTGTCATTTTAAATAAACTTGTTCTAACTTGTGTGAATGTGCTGTTTTATTCTTTAAAAGTATTGCTGTGTTTCCTCATAAACAAACAAGTATGAACATCCATGCCTGTGTGGTTTAACTTTTAAAAAATGCATCCACCATTACTGTGTTGTGCATTTATGCATGAACACCATTGTGCATTTTGATTAAAGTATTATTATTTTTTCATTCAACCTTACAGGTCTCATTGAGCCACCAGGACTCATTGACAAGGGACCTGTTTTAAACAAATAATGATGAGGTACAGACATCAGTAGACAATCATATAAAAAGCATAGGCTATAAAATGAAAAGTAAATAGAAGAATGATTTAAAAAGGAAACACAAAAACCCCTGTGTGGAGTGAGGCATCTGATGCTGTGTTTAATCATTTTTATTTTATTCTTTTATTCTCTTTATTAAATAATGCTTGTTGTAATGTTACATTTTGAAAACTGTTCACTCGTACGTGACCTTTCCACAATCAAGCTGTGTCATGAAAACCCCTGCAAAGCAGAAATAAGCAGAAAAACAAGCTTTCAGCAAAACTCCCTGTTCTTTCTGTTCACCAGATGTTCCAGGACAAGTCAACTTGACCACAAGTTTTTATTAAGTTTTTATTAAACTTGACCACAGAAACTGTTTATTCACTCTTTTCTAAAGTCCAAGGCAGATGACTCATCTCTTGCAAATGATGTTTTTCTGTATGTGTGTGCACTATTGGTTACGTACAAGGTGTATACATATACACGTATATAATCTATTGTATTGATGTTTGGGGGAAAGCGTGTAAAACAATCACAAAGCCTATTTTTGTATTACAGAAAAGAGCTGTAAGAATTATCACTAGAAAACATTACCGTCATCCATCAAGTACATTATTTTATCAACTGAAGTTATTGAAGTTCCATGATTTGGTAGACTATAATATTTTATCAGTTATGTATAGGGCTCAAAATAATGCATTACCTTTAAATATCCAAATGCATTTTGTTAAAAGACAAAGTTGTTATAATCTTAAGGGGACAGAGATGTTTGTAAAACCACAATTCAGAACTAGTTTGAAGGGACGTTCTACCTCAATCCAGGGAATTAGATTATGGAATGGCTTGGAGAATGTAGTTAAAAATGCCAAGTCAATGTTTACATTTAAGAAAATGATCAAAACAAATGTGTTAAAAATATATATATGAAATAGCGTAATGTGTATTGTATTAGTTAGAAAATTAGAAAGAGTTAGTCATTTTGTACTGTTGGTTGAAGATTATTATTGTTTAATCTGATTGTTGGAAAAAAGGGGCAGATATAATAAGATTTATTCTTCTTTCTGCTACCTTTCATTTTTTTATATTTTGTACATTATCATTTATGGGATTGTCTTGTATTGTGTTTCTTTTGTAAAAAAAAAAATGAACAAATTTAATAAACATAAACAAACATGAGGCTGTCACTGACTAGAACCAGAACTCACACCGATCTTTTCTGGTCTGCGTTTGCCTGTGTGTTTTTTCACTCTGCAGAGTAAAAATAAAATTGTTCATTTTTTGTAAGCTCTCAGTCTTCCTTTTATCAAAGGCAAATTTAATTACTTTCACACGTTGGTTTTTGCCATGAACTTAACAGTTGTTTAAAATACCTTAGATAGGTCAAGGTCGAGAGCTTCAGATCTTTTTGCAAGGTGTAACAGGAGTGGAGTAAGAGAAGGCCTTGTGCCTGTTCTGTCAATGAGGGTACACTGCAGGTAATTATGTCCTATTAGTATTACTATACTGTATTTCCTCTCAGTTGGGGGACATTTTTTAGTGTGAGTCACTGAAATATTCAGCATGTATTGTGTTCTGACTTAAATATAGATAAATAAGGAGCAGATTTAATGATATTTACTTCATCTGCTACCTTTCATTTTATATATTTTTTTATACCTTTCATTTTATATCATGGTTTTTTCTCTGACTCGTCTGCACGTTGTACCGCTCCGTGTCTGATGACGACTGTGAGAGCGGGCCCCCACCATCGTGTGGGGAGACAGGGCTGGGGGGGTCACAGAAAGGTCTGTGCCTGCACCTGCAGCCCGGCCCTCTGTTTGATCACCGTAGAAAATCACATTCTTCTGTTCAGCTTTGCTGGATTGTTTCGCACCAGTTTCTTTACCGGTACACTTTTTTGGAGATGTGTTTACATACCTTGAAAAAGAGGGATTCAGCATGTCTAAATGAGAGACTCTGTTTTTTAAGACAGTTTCTGTATTACACTCTATAAACATACTGTCAGCAGCACACATGCCTTCGGCAACCCGTGATTTTTTCTAATGACCCCTTCTGGTGTCTTGATATTGGCCAGCCCATGGTGGTTGATGGCGGCCCCTGCCTTAAGGAGTCCCGGGTCTCTGAAAGGCTTGGGACGGGTGACCTTTTGCTGGAGCTGGTGGCAACGGCACTGCAAACGTCGAGGCGGGTGCAGAGCGTCGTTGCTGCTGGCGGAAGGTTCTGCTCTGGTCACGTAGACGGACAGGCCCGCATGCAGAGCGGGAGTCTATTCGGGTTGACACTACGTGCTTACGCACCTGCTCAAGCACCTCAGATGATGAACGCAGCTGCTCGAAGACAGATTGATAGTGCGCACCACACAGTCCCTCACGTGAAATCGTCCCCTCCAAAAGTTCTTTCTTAACATCGTCGGGGATAGACATTGATAACTTGAGCCACAACTGTCTCTGTAGCACTGTTGTCCAGTCCAAGATATGAGCTGCACACGTCGCCAACACCGTGCACATGTTAGTGATCGTATCCGCTGCGTCTCCAACCATGGCGTGTGTTGAATCGCGCCCAATACTGAGCGCCAAAAGCGCAATGTTATTAGTGGCTGCACCGACCTGAGATGCCCACTGGTGGATCTTGTCTTGCATTTTCACGGTGAGCTGGTCGCTGGGCGCCAGTGGTGAGATTTGCTTCTCGACGTGTTTGGTCGGTCCGTGTACCCATGGACCCTCGTGATGGGCATGAATGTTAACACCGGCGCTCTCAGTTTGAATGGCTCGTTGGCCGCGCTCGGCAGGAGGGAGGACACGTCCGCAACACTGGGCCAGACCGGTTCCGCTCGTCTGCCATGTTTGGGCATGAATCTTCCCGCCAGAAGCAAGGACGCGGCCTCGGTGGTGCCTTCGGGGACTTTTAGTCCGCACACGTCCGCAGCCCATCTTATGATCCCGGGGAGGACGTGGAAGAGGGTGGAGTGGTTGCCTTGCAGGCCCGGGGTGTCGACCGGGGGCGGCGGCGAATCCACGGTCACTGGTGACGGTGCCTGGCTGCTGGCGGCTTCAGAGCATGGGGAGGACGTCGGTTCCAGATCTCCAGACGTGCGGGCTGGACCACGTGAGTCGGCCGTTCCGGCTCCCTCGTTTGAAGACAGAGCCGGTCCTGCACTTTCCAGAGGACAAAGCGGGACGTGACTGCTAGCTCTCTCCTGGGAACGGAGGAAAGGCAAGGCCGGTTCCGAACCTCCAGAGGAGGAAGGTCCGCCGCCGCTAGCTGTCTCCGAGGACGTTAGCAACGCTAGCTCCCGTAGCCACGTGCAGTCCGCTACATCCTCCCTTGGCCGATACTCTATGTCCCCGCAGGAGAAGAGTTCGAACCGGCGACGCTTCTCTTCCTCCGTCAGTCGAAGGCACGCTGGGCAGGAAGAATGAGACTCCACAGCCTGTTGAGCGTGGGAGGCTCCAAGGCGTCCCTCACAAAGAGGGTGCAGGTCAGACGCCAGGATGTAGCCCAAGTCACAACCTGGGCAGCTCTTGAAAGTTTGTCTCGTAGACATCGTTGTAGTTGTTAGAAGTTTGTTCATTAGCTTGAAGAAAAAGTGGGAGCAGAACCACGGTCCAAGGGCGCTATTATAGCGGACCGGGGCGGGGCCCACAACAGGTGGGCGTGGACTAGAAGTCTTCAGTGTTGGCGCGAAGCGTGAGGGATAAACCCAATAGGTGTAGCTTTAAAGGGCGTAGCTTAAACAAAATAGAACTGCAATACATCTAGATTTTACTGCTAAAAAGCTAATTTTCTGCTAAAAAGAAACTGTCCAGATGAACTGATTGAGAATGAGCGGATAGATTTTACTTTATTTTTCTCTTTAGCTTGTTCAAATATTAACAAACCTAGTAAATTATATTTATTCTTTCTTAACTTAAATAATTTCTGAATTCTAGAAGGAAGACTTTTATTCAGTGCTTTATACATTAATTTCCAGTATTTTTATATAAACATTGTCATAAAATTTTTAAGTATTACTTTGAATAAAATTTTATTACCATAGTTGTTTCACAATACTGTATCCCACTTTATTAATAAACCTAATTGCTGAGCCAAGATGGTGTAGTGGCAGGGCTTTTGACTTGGGACCCGAAGGACACGGGTTCGCGTCCCGGCCACTACACACCTTGGGGTGTCTATGAGTGCACATCTAATTCTCCAGCTCCCCGGGCGCTTTCTATAGCTGCTCACTGAACCACCTGGTAGGTGGTTGGGTTAAATGCAGAGACGAATTTCGTCTGTGTATGGGAAACATACACAGATGACAGGAAAAGACATTATTATTATTATTTTTTGTAATTATTAATAGGAGATATATGGATGCAGTTAGAGAGGACATGAAGGTAGTTGGAGTGAGGACAGAGGATGCAGAGGACAGAGTGAGGTGGAGGAGGATGACTCGCTGTGGCGACCCCTGAAAAGGGAAAAGCCAAAAGAAGAAGAAGAAGAATATGTTGAGTTGTTTTATTTGCATTTCCCCATATTTCTGAGCAATATGACAAAAACTTTTAGTCCTCATTTAAATATATAGTTTTAAAATTCATTCTAACGTGTCACCATATTTTTCAGACTAAGGCACACTTAAAGTTCTTTAATTTTCTCAAAAATCAAAAGTGCGCCTTATGTATTAATTCTGGTTGTGCTTAAAGGACAACACCCACCGTGACAGTAACAATTCACCATATTGGAGAATTACTGTAGTATTTTATGAATTTTATTTTCATTTTTGCATTTGGGCCAGGCGAGGGTTAAAAAAAAAAAAAAAAACCACTCCCGAATGAATCCGGAAACCTGGCCGAAGAGTCCCGAAGGGTCATGCCTTTTGTTACATTGATCTCCACCCAGAAAGCAAGGCAGAAGGTAGGAGTGAGTTTCCATGGAGGTTTATGAGAGTGAGAGTAAAACTGCATATTTCCTGGTGCATTTTTGTGTACAACTGGACCAGTGGTCTGCTTTTATTTTTTATTTATTTTATAGACCTTTTTAATAAGATATAACACCGCTGCGACTGTTGCTGGCTGCTCTCCTCTCCTCTGCCCAGAGAGGAGCGAGCCGCGCGGCTTCTCCCGTCTTCTCCCTGGCTCCCCGTTCCGCTGCGTCAGCTTTGAAGTTCGTGCCGGGGCTCGGTTCTGTCCCAGCCTTGTTGCTGGAGCACGGGGAAGCACGGAGAGCACGGGAGAGCACGGGGAAGCCCGCGCGCTCAGAGCTCCGCGCTGCGGCTGCCTTTCTACTCCCGACCTGTCTGGTCAGGGGAGAGAATAAAAAGGCGATGCGGAAATGAATGAATTTGTCGCGATCAAGCGAATTAAACTAGTATGTCTACGTGGATGCTGCTCAGAATATGACAGACATCAGTGAGCGACCGCTTCTCTTTTTTTTTCCTCTCTTAGAGCAGCGGTCATGGAAGTTGATGAAGGCTTATTAAAACTCCGCCTGTAACTCCAAGGCGGAATCTTTAGTGATGTGAATGCCCATATTTGGAGAGGGGCAGATCTTCCCGGAGCTTCTGCTAAAATCTGCTATAAATCATGAAATAACACATTTTGCATTATTTCTCTACAATATAAATAAACGCTCCTGTATTATTTTTAAATAAACTAATAAATATTAATGGCGATGCAATTTGAAAACATGGTGGGTCATGGACTTTAATGACCTCGAACCTATTTTATGCGGTACAACTGAACAATGTTGAGTTATTATGAACGAGTTGAATGAAGTTGGACGTATCTGACTGTTTTGTTTTGCTTAATGCACCTTATAACCCAGTGCGCCTTATAGTCCGAAAATTACGGTAATTAATGTTGTGTGACCTGGAGTGACCTGATAAGCTTGACTTTTATGTTAAGGAAAGCTGAGATTTAAGAGCTTTACTGGGTGTAAACACAAAAATGAAGAGATGATAAAAGTTAACTATAAATGATGCTAAATGAATGAATGAGTTTGTTTTTTCTTATTGGATTGACATGGAAAGCAGGGATATGTTAAAGATTTTTATTTGAATTAAAAATACAAGCCATGTTTTCATGTGAATTTGATGAAGGATGTTCCTTATTTTACAGTTGATAAAACAATAGTCTGTTGTTGCGCTGTTAGTACATTTTCTTAACTTTATTTTTGTACAATTAATCACACATTTTACGAGCAGTGTTTTCACTCCTCATGAAATCAGCTTTAATTGCATCAATTACAACTTGACGTTCTCGCTCGTAATGATAGACATGCCCTGTTTTAACCAGGTGTTTTTAGTATCCTTCAATCCTGTAACTCGAGGGATTTAATTAGCAGTGACTGACTCATCGTTCTGTGAGTTTTGGCCTCATTAGTTGTCAACAACATTCCTCATTGTGCTTTATTTTTTGTGACTCAAATGTTATACTTCCTGTTGTCTGAAAATGTGGAGAAACAATTAAAAATATATTTCAATTTATGTGTTTTAACATCATGCATTTTCGGTAGCTGTGTGGAACCAGCTGTCTCTTCATATTTGATGGGCTTTGACACTTGATGTCTTAGAGCTCTTCACTGGTGTTGAGAGAGAGTTTATTGATTTATTTATTTATTTTATTCACTGCTTCTTTTTATTAGTTTTAGTTTATGTTTTAATATATATTTTTTAGTCTGTGTGCTATATAAATAAATTTGATTTGTGCTCAGGTGTTAGAAAGCACAGTTACTGACAATATTAATGATTTTTACTCTTTAGTTTCTGAACACAGCCTCAGGAACTCCACTAAAATGTGTAGTTACGACAGGATGACATTTAATGACACACCTTCACTGGGTGCAGCAGAATTTATGTAGAGTCTGAGTCTGAACACAGTCTGTCAGCTCAGTTTGTCCTTTCCACTGACACAGACGGCTGTAACTTCTTCTGATAAGCCTTCTAAACTTGATAAAAGTATTCTTTTAATGTTTTAAGACAGACTTGTTCTATTATATATACAATATTATATATATATATATTAGCACTATATTAACTATATTATATATTAACGACTAACAGATTAGGTCAGGCAGGAATCCCCATGGACTATGATGTTTGTAGATGACATTGTGATATGTGGTGAGAACAGGGAACAGGTGGAAGAGAACTTGGAGAGGTGGAGGTATTCACTTGAAAGAAGAGGAATGAAAGTCAGCCGTAGTAAGACAGAGTACATGTGTGTGAATGAGAGGGAGGCCAGTGGAACAGTGAGGCTACAAGGAGCAGAGGTCACAAAGGTGCAGGACTTCAAGTACTTGGGGTCCACTGTCCAGGAAAATGGGGAATGTGGTAAAGAGGTGAAGAAGAGAGTCCAGGCAGGATGGAGCGGATGGAGAAAAGTTTCAGGAGTGATTTGTGACAAAAAGGTGTCAGCAAAGGTCAAAGGAAAAGTTTACAAGACAGTGGTGAGACCAGCTATGTTGTATGGTCTGGAGACAGTGTCATTGACAAAAAGACAGGAGAAAGAACTGGAAGTAGCAGAAATGAAGATGTTGAGGTTCTCCTTAGGAGTGACAAGGATGGATAAGATCAGGAATGAGATAATCAGAGGTACAGCACATGTTGAACAACTGGGAGATAAAGTTAGGGAGGCCAGACTGAGATGGTTTGGACATGTCCAGAGGAGGGACAGTGGGTATATTGGTAGAAGGATGTTAGAAATGCAGCTGCCAGGAAAAAGACAAAGAGGAAGGCCAAAGAGGAGATATATGGATGCAGTTAGAGAGGACATGAAGGTAGTTGGAGTGAGGACAGAGGATGCAGAGGACAGAGTGAGGTGGAGGAGGATGACTCGCTGTGGCGACCCCTGAAAAGGGAAAAGCCGAAAGAAGAAGAAGAACAGTATATATATTGAACATGTATATATATATATATAACTTCTCCTCCTCCACCATAACCCTCAGCACTGGCTCTCCTCAAGGATGTGTGCTGAGCCCCCTTCTGTTCACTCTGCTCACATATGATTGTACAGCCACACTTCCAGGCTGTCATATTGTTAAGTTTGCAGATGATACAGCGGTGGTGGGATGCATCACAAACAATGATGAGTCCAGCTACAGACAGGAGGTGGAACACCTGGAGAGCTGGTGCAAAGAGAATAATCTTCACATGAATGTGAAGAAGACAAAGGAGATGATTGTGGACTTCAGAAGGAACAAACACACCCACGCCCCACTGAAAATAGGTGGGTCTGCAGTGGAAGTGGTCTCCAGCTACAAATACTTGGGTGTACACATGAATGATAACCTCAGCTGGAGCAACAACACCACCAGCCTGATCAAGAAAGGTCATCAGAGACTCTACTTCCTCAGACGGCTGAGACGAGCTGGTCTGAGCAGCCCAGTCCTCACCTCCTTCTACAGGTGTGCAGTGGAGAGCATCCTGTGCTCCAGCATCAACGTGTGGCATGGAGGCTGCACAGTTGAAGAGAGGAAAGCTCTACAGAGAGTGGTGAAGGCTGCACAGAAGTCTGTTGGAGTCAGTCTCCCCACCATCACAGACATTTACACCTCCAGATGCAGGAAAAGAGCCACCTGCATCATGAAAGACCTCACTCACCCAGCACACTCACTCTTTGCCCCACTCCCCTCAGGACGGAGGTTGAGGAGCATCAAATGTAGAACCACTAGACTGAGGAACAGCTTCTACCCTGAGGCTGTTAGACTCATGAATAAATAAAAATAAAATAAAAAATAAACACTGCAAAATATCACATTGTGCTGATGCTGATCTGTTTTCTTGTTGCTGTGTTCATCTGTGACCATCTGCTCATACAAACTCATGTTCGTGCTGCTGTTTATTCCCACTATATTAGGCTTAGTGTATTACTAGTTGATGTTTTTCTTAGTTAATTCTAGATGTTATTACTGTTTTTCTCTTGCATTTGTTGTTGGATGTAACTGGGACCCCGTGTACATAATCTCGTTTTCATCACATGTACCACATGCGGTGCAAATGACAATAAAGACTCTCTGACTCTGACTCTGATATATATATATATATATATATATATATATATATATATATATATATATATATATATATACATATATATTTAGGGTGCACCGATTTCAATTTTCTGGCCGATCACCGATCACCGATTTTTAGAAAGTCTGACCTGCCGATTCCGATTTTCCGATACCGATTTTCAGGTGTGAAAAGGTCAAAATATACCTTAAATTTTCCAATCTTACTTTATTGTAAACAAAGTTTAACCATAAAAAAATCAGTTCATTTTAATCTTTCACTTGTTACATTTTAAATTAATTTTTATTTTCATTTAAAAATTTAAAAACAAAAAAGATAATGCAGCATGTGTAACATTTTCAAGTCAGTGGGTAATAAGAAATAACACTCGCACAGGTAAGTTTGTCCTCACAGACTTATTCCAGTCATTTTTTCATTAGTGGCAGGTTTTTCTTGATGAACAAAAGCATTTCTGCTTTGTCACCAGACAGGCGACTTCTTTTCTCATCTACTACATGTCCAGCCAACTAAACAGG
>JBBPBX010066232.1:7500-19726 GCA_038048925.1 Garcialebias charrua | reverse complement strand
TCTGGTCACGGTTTGGAAGAACCTTGTTGGGCTTGTCCCCATGCGGAGCCAGCTCACAATGTGACCTCTGCTTCTCAGTGTTCAGGGATACCATGGCAGTTGCCTCCTTACAGAGACCTGCTGACTCAGGTACGTGGGCAGCTTCTACACCCGCGTCCGGAGCTGTGGCAGCCTTCAGCCTGGCCACTGAAGGGAATGGCTGAGGGCCTAAGGCCTGATTGTACAGTTCTCCAACATCAGGATGGGCCTCTTTGACAGTCCTAGTAGTTGTCTGTTCAAGAAGCAGATGAGGGACTCGTGCGTGCCCCTTGTACATAAATTTTTCCCCTGGGGACCTGGAAGGTTACCCTGTGCTTGAACTGGGTTTTCTACCTCCACATTGCCATCTGATTGCCAGTGGCGTAACGGGTCCCTTGCTCTTTTCCTCCTGCTTCTCAAGATTTCCAGGGAAAAAGGGGGATAATGAGTAATCACACTAGCAGAGGACACTTATGCTGTCTCTAGCTGGTGTTTTCATCTATGTGTCCAGTGGTAACATCAGGACGATGTTTCTACATATGGCATTTTTCTTCTCAGGATGTGCTCTCTACATACCTTGTGGAGAGCGGCTGGGAAATGCCTGCCGTATTAAGGCAGATGTTCTCACGTGCATTTTGCTGAGCATTTCAAGGGCGTGAATGGATTACGTTCCCATAGCAATCGTGTTGCACCGAGAGACCGACTGAAAGGGAACTGAAAGTTATGCACCATAACTCATGTTCCCTGAAGAAGGGAACGAGGTGCAACACATCTGGCCCTTTCAATGCTGAAAGCTCGGTGAAGTGCATTTTAGAGGAAGATGGACGGGCGTCAGCCGCTTAAATGTCCAGAGGGCGGGGCCTCTGGCGCGACGCTGACGCCATAGCCGTTAAGGCGTGAGTGTATTACTTCAGGTAACCGCGCGGGGGCGCTGATTCCCATAGCAATTGTGTTGCACCTCGTTCCCTTCTTCAGGGAACATGAGTTGCATAACTTTCAGTTTCTATGACCTCTACTCTTCTTTATCTTTCATTCTCTTACTTCATTAGCTCCTCAAAGTACTCCTTCCATCTTTCTGCCACACTCTCCTCACTTGTTAGAACATTACAATACCTATCTTTAACAAGCCTGAAGGGCGAGGCATAGCTGTGCGTTTTGACAAGTGCCGCGCCACGCCGTGTGAGCGCCGCGGCACAAGCCTTTGAACGCGGGCATGAACGCGCCAAGCTCAAATTTTACGACCGCTCACGCGCGCGCGTTGTCTCACAATAAACTGCCCGGTGGCGGACTGTTTTGTATGAGACACAAATGTATTAAATATCCCTTCTTCATCGCTGAACTTGGCTTTTCTTTTGTTTTTTTGCCAAAAGTCAAGTGATCGCTTGAAGCGGTCACCATTCGCTTCCTCCTCCGATGAGGAGGAATGAATGAACTTGTCACGAGTGAACTAAAGTCATGTCCAACATGGATGCGCAGGTTCTAAACATTTCCTGTTGTGCTGGTCTGCTGTGTGGGCTGAAGGACCAGCGCTCCCTGTTTTAATTCTAATTTTTAGGACTTTTTATTAACATATAAACACAGAACAAAGCTGCGCAGCCCTCTGCCTTTCCCGACCTGTCAATCAAATCAGTAGGCGTGTCAGCAAATGACCAATCAGCGACCTCAATTTGTCCCGTAGCTAAACGCTCCGCCCTGCTTCTGCTCAAATGACATGAAGTATTTGGAGCGAAAACGTTGCTGCTTCACGCTGAGCTCTGCTGTGAATTGCACACGCGCGTGGCGCTCGTACAAACGCACAGCTCTGCAAGAGGCTTAACCTGCTGCACATCCTTTCCAGGCTGATCCTTCTGTCTCACCAATCGGTACAAGTTCTTCTCACCCTCTTTAGTGTCCAGCCTCCCATACAACTCATCATATACCTTCCACTTTGCCTTAGCTACTTCCCTCTTTGTTCTATGTCCCATCTCCTTAAATTCATGTCTCCTCTCTTCAGTCCTCTCACTGTCATATTTCTTCTTGACTACTGTAATCTCTTTCTCTGAATAGCTTCCTGCACTTCACTATTCCACCACCAGGTTTATTCATCATCCATTCTCTGTCCAGATGACACAAGTACCTTCCTACCTGTCTCTCTAATTGCTGTTGCTGTAGTAGCCCAGTCATTTGGAAGCTCTTTCTTACCACCCAGAGCCTTTAACAGCTCCTCTCTGAATTTCTCACAACATTCTTCCTTCCTTAACTTCCACCATTGGGTCCTTTGGAAATAAATGGTGACTACTGCCATTTCCATTCTCGTGGCAAAATCCACCACTATCTGTCCTTCCTGGTTTCTTTCCTTGACACCAAACCTACCCATCACATCCTCATCCCCTACTTTCCTTCAACATGTCCATTCAGGTCTGCTCCAATCACCACTCTCTCCAATACTCTCTATCACTTCAGCCAGATCTTTCCATCCTTTTTCTTCTCCACATCACAGCCAACCTGTAGAGCACAACCACTGACAATGTTTAGCATCAGACCTTCTACCTCTACCTTCAGACACATCACCCTATCTGACACTCTCTTCACCTCTACTACATTCTTTGCCAACTTCTCCTTCAGGACCACCCCTACTCCATTTCTCTTTCCATCTACACCATGGTAATTTTAACAGTTTAAAACATGCTCCAATGCTGCGAGCCTTGCTGCCCTTCCACTTGGTCTCTTGGACACATAAAACATCTACCTTCCTTCTCTGCATCATGTCAGCCAGCTTTCTATCTTTGCCTGTCGTCCCCACATTTAGAGTTGCAACCCTCAGTCCTACAGTCTTGATTTTTTTCTTCTCTGTCTCGTGACGTTTTCCTTCTTGTTTCCTTTTTCTATGTATTAATAATTTACCTTTTTTCCCCTAAAACTTTCCCTAAACAATCATAAAAAATTGTAAAACAGAAGCAAATGAACACAACCACATCCCCAATGTGCACAGAATGATATGCATGTTTATTTCAGAAAGAGAACGGGTGTCTAGACAGACAAAAAAAGTATTTTATTTAACACTAGCAGTTAAAATGAATGAAAATGGGGTTGCACAACATGGGCGTGTTTTAAATGTGACCGCGTTTCGTCACGCGGTCTTAAAGTATAGCCCCACCCCCTGCAGCTCCAGCCGTATAAATGCGTTCTTCGGTGGATCCGTTCACTCGCTACCGACCGTCTCCCTCCAGAACTCTCACTCCTTTTACGCATGGAGGACTCTCTGTTCCACTTCCTCCATGTAAAGGTTAGAGAGAGCCCTAAACTCCTATGAGGGGACAACTCCAAGCCATTGGTTCAGATACGTGGATGATACCTGTGTCAAAATCCAAGCCAGGGAGGTGGAAGCGTTCACCAGACACATTAACTCTGTTGATAACAACATCAAGTTCACCAGAGAGGATGCTAACGACAATAAGCTGCCTTTTTTGGACTGTTTGGTGCATATGGAGGGAGATGACAGTCTCAACATTGAAGTTTACAGAAAACCAACCCACACAGACCAATATCTCCTGTTCGACTCTCACCATCCACTGGAGCACAAACTTTCTGTCATCAGAACTTTACAGCATCGGGCAGAACACATCCCCACAAGGACAGAAGGGAAGGAAAAGGAACAGAAACACATCAAAACATCTCTGCAAACATGTGGATATCCCAACTGGGCGTTTGTCAAGTCAGCAAGGAAATCTGTTAAACACAATAATGAACAGAAAAAGTCTAACAGACGGAAAAACATTGTCATTCCTTATGTTGCTGGAGTCTCAGAGAATTTCAGAAGGATTTTTAACAAACACAACATCCCAGTACACTTCAAACCCAGCCGGACTCTCAGACAGAGGCTGGTGCATCCGAAGGACAGAACCCCCACACACAAACAGAGTGGGGTGGTTTATGCAGTCCAGTGCAGCGAAGTCTGCTCAGACCGTTACATCGGAGAAACGAAACAACCTATCCACAAAAGAATGTCTCAACATAGGAGAGCAACCTCCTCTGGACAAAATTCAGCCGTTCACCTCCACCTCACGGACAAGGGACACTCCTTTGAGGACCAGAATGTTCAAATTTTGGACCGAGAACACAGATGGTTTGAGGGGTGTAAAGGAAGCTGTGTATGTTAAGAGAGAAAAACCTTCTCTTAACAGAGGAGGAGGTCTGAGATTTCAACTGTCTAAGACTTATAACTCAGTTTTGGATTTGATTCCGAAACGTTTTACACCAGATGGGAGCAGGGATGCTTTGTCTGTAAATTAGACTAACAAAGTTCTCTGAGTAGCCTCTGTTGTTGTTTGGGAGGTGTTGTTTGTCAATTTACATACAGTTTTGTGTCTTCTAACAGAGACCTCAAGGGAACCTCCTACTGTTAGGTGTGATCTTTCAATTTACATGTATGTGTTACAAACCCCCTTTTGTTTAAGCTGGGATGTGTCGTTTTGTCAATTTAAATAGAATGGGCATTTTAGTTAATTTGTGGTGTTATTTCAGTTTCCAATTTCATATGTTGGTGCGTGACTTGTAAGCCTGTATAAAACTTCTCGTTCTCACAGCTTCCATTCAGAATTGAAAAAGACTTCTGGACAGAAGTCGAAACGTTTTCTGCAACAAATAAAGTCCAGTTGATCCTGTATTGAACGCCTTTTTTGATTTCATCATGTCCTGGACGACTGAGAATCTTCACCAGCATATGCAACAAAAATCTTATGGCTGATAATGGACTACTTTATCAATCCTCATTGAGGAACTTAGATTGTCACAGCAGCAGGAACAGCACGGTTAAAAGCAGGTGCTAAAACAGCACAAGTTAATAAGTCTGGTACCAAAAGCAGAGTTTAAAACTGATGCAAGAAACGGGTGCAAAAAATAAACCCAGCATAATGCACAAACTGTAAAATTGGTGCTAAAACCATAGATCAGTAGAAATGCAGTTAATAAGTCAACAGTGATCGCGTCATGAAACGGATAAATTGAATAATTTAACCACAGCTGGCAGGAGCGATTTCTTGAACCGCTCTTTTGAACAGCAGGGTTGGCGTAGTCTGTTTTCTGAAGCTGCTCTTCAGATTGTCAAATTTACACTAAAAAATCATCCAGCCCATCCTCTTTATCGTTTCAAGTCTTTTTTCTTCTAACATTTATGTGAAGCAGCACAGTACAGTATCAATTAAATAACAACCTGCTGCTTTAGTGTGTCAGGAGGAACCTGAACTCTAGTGGGCAGCAATGTTTCATTTATTTGCTCCATAGATGGAAAGTTTTTTTTTCCCTTTTTGTCTCACTGAGAAAGTTGCTGTTTAAGAATCTGTCTAGTGAAAGTAGAATGACTTTGGAAAAAAATTTTGGCCAATGGGTTAAAAGTTTGTGTCACACAGTTAAAGTTGTTAAAAGTGTACACATGCTACAGTATTTCCTCATTTTCTCTGATTTCCTTCCCCATAGACCTTGTTTTTTTCCCCCGAGTCAGCTTTTTAATGATGGTTTCTATTCAAACTGCTCAGACTGAAAGGTATTGTGACATGATGTTGGAAATTTGCTTATTTGTCAGAACATATATATCTTATCTCATTGAGCTCTGTTCGTTTTTGCAAAATAAATTATAAATATATTAAAATTTTATTCCAGGTTATGGTGGTTTTTTCTCTGGGACACGCCCCTAAAAATCTGCGCATTTCCGCAAAACGTCATCAGTGACGTGACAACGGGAAGACACGCTCCAACGCGCATTTAAATAATAATGGCGGAGCATGTCCGATCGCGTCTGAGATATATCATTTTAAGACACTAAATCATCCAAAACTCTCATTAATAAACCCTTCCCGAATAAAAAGAAACTACGGATGTTACCTGATCGCGTAGACATAATTTAAAAATACATACATAGCAACGTGTTTGCTCGGGTATCTCGGCTAGTATTTGTGTAGTGGGCATGACCGTGTCCACTCCGATACACCTGTGTATTTTTGAACTGTTCCAGAGATGACCTTTACTGACCTCTCAGTAAAGCAAGACATTTACTACAAATTATTCCATTAGTTGTAATCTGAGAACGTAGTCACCAAAAGAGACTATTTCTATCTTTGATTTTATTCTAATTCTTTAATTTTATTCTAATGTAATCAAAAGAATAACTTTTGTCATTTTCATGATATATGTTATATGCTGTTATTCTTTTAATGTGGAGTATTACTGTATTACTTGACCATATAATGGTGTCAGAGTAAATTTTATGTGTTATTGTGATTTGCAGATCTGTTCTAGAAGTGTTAAGACGCTAATCCAAGTATTTTTCCTCTTGGAGTCTGTGCGTCTGTCTTTTTCTAAACATTTCCCTCTGCTGCTGGCTGTAACCTTGTACCGTGATAACAGTAAGTGAACTCCTCGACTGTTTCTTTTTGAACCAATCGGAAAGAGACAAGTCTCAGATCCTTTCTTAAAGTTCTAAGCTAAGCTGGAATAGAGAGAGTCTGCTGGGAACTTCAAGAGATGTGAACTTTCCCAAAGAGCTGGATGGACGTTTAGTCACACGCTAAGGACACGTCATCCAGTTAAGGACTAATAACATGTTGTTATGAGTCCACTTCGAACGAGCGTAAGCTCAAAACTTTGTTTATTCCTTCCTGGAATAAGTTATTTTGAAGTCAACCAGTAGCTGACATATTTTCTGATGATCGACGCGGATCCGAGGAGACGTTGAAACGTAAACAAGAACCGGCTTGGACGTGCTGGACCTGCAACGATTCTGTACGCCTGAAAGGCTGGTGTCATCTCTTTTATCAGACTCGTCGTCGAAGGTAAAGAGCCGTTTACAAACGTACATGGATTTCAGCAGAAATCTGATGGGAAGTGTCACTTCTGGTAACATGCTCAAGACAATTTCCTTTAAACCATCTCTCCATTTCTCCTCCTATTTCCTTATCCCTCTCAATCTATCTGGTAACTATATTTAAGCTAAAGAGCCACAGACTAAGTATAATGACATCCTGTATTTATGTCTGTTGTGTTGCAATTTAAATGTGCTGACGTGTTAAATTGCAAGAAAGTGAAATCATGTCAATCAAGTGTAATGGTGTTAATTTAGTTGATTTATTTTAAATAAATGGTAGTGTCTTTGACATACCAAACTAAGTCAACGTTCTCTGTCACTTAATGGCTTTATTTATTTATCCATCATAAAGATCACAGAAATATTGGGTAAACTGAAAAAGAAAGAATCCGTGAAATTACTATTCAATCTGAATAAGTAAGTTAATTAAGGTAAAGAGGTCAGTATTAATATTGACCTCCTAAAATCCTTTACATCTGGGTGGCACCGTATGTGTTTAAAGACACAATATGGCGGTTACCCTCATATTTACTTCATTTGTTCATTTGTATGTCGGCTTAGTCCCGGTCGCGTCTGCGATATATAATTTTAAGACGGTTCATTCATTCATTCAACCTTTATTTAGTCAGGTAAATCTTTTGAACCTCATGGGCTCATTTACGAAAGCGACCTGCTAAAACTAAAAAACAATGAACAGCAAATCATCCAAAACTCTCATTGATAAACCCTCCCCGAATAAAAAGAAACTACAGATGTTACCTTGTTACCTGATAGCGCAGACATAATTTAAAAATACATACATAGCCAGGCCCGGCCCAACGCATAAGCAGACTTGTGCCTCTTATCAACAGGTCCTGTTCGCGCTCGTTCGTAACTAGTTATGGGGTGTACCCACAGGGTCCTGTTCACGTGAAACCGGTCCTATTTTGGTGCCTGCCTCACTGAGGTACAAAGGTCCGGTTCTCTAGGGTCCAGTTATGACATCAGCACAGTGTGGTCACTGATTGGTCAGGGGGCGTAGTCCTAGGTCGGAGGGCGGAGATTCAGTCTTCTCCAGTAGGTGGCGGTATGCACCTGAACGTTGTTTGCAATCCGCCAAGAAGAAGAAGAAGATTCAGTCTTCCAGGAAATGCAAACTGCCATCCCGCCAAACTCTAGAACAACAAGTTGGAGGAGCACATTTTTGAGAATTAACACAGGCTAATAATTATGTCACAACCGTGGTCAAACGCGGAGGTTCAGGCTTTTCTGTATTTGCTGGCCGATGAAAATATTCAGAGGGAGCTGGATGGAGTGACGTGCAATGAAAAGATTTTTCAAGAGGTGTCTGCGCAGGTGAGTGTTTTCTAACTTTAAGCATATTTCCAGTGAGTCATGCAACTGTTTCTTAGCTTTTTTGGACTGCGGAAAGACCGTTTCAGAGACTGACTTCAGGCAACAGCCGAGAGGCTTTTAGAAAAAAAAAAAAAAAGATGGCGGAACGGCTCGTTTCTCTGAAATATAACAAGAAAATCACATAAACAATATTTGTTAGCTCGAAATTGTAGCAGAGGAGGTGTGTCTGAGTCTATCATTTGCTTAATAAATGCACTTTAATGGTCTAATTCGCCGAGTTGGCAGCTGTTTTCAAGGTTCGAAGCAGAGCAGAATGTGGGGTATGGCAGGCCGTTTGAGTCGATAATAGCGAGTGAAGATTCTCAGTCATCCAGGACATGGTAAATTCTAAAAAGTGCAAGGAAGGAAAAAAATAGTCTAAAGCATAGTATAATAAATAAAGTCCAGTTGTTTTTGTCTTGAACTTTTTTGAATTTATCATTATAGCCACGTTTTCATATTACGTGATACAACCGCCAACTTCATGCCATACATGTTACTTCTGTTTTTGTTTTTGGTTTGATTTGGTTCAGTCAGAATAAATGGAAACGGTCATATCTCAGTCCAAAAATGGTTTATAAATATGGGGAAAAATCCATAAATTTGTCACTTAGGCCTATAGGCCTGTATTAATGTGTAATGTGATTTATTTCAGGTTAATCAGTCAGTTCCTGTGTAAAGATCCTCTAGCCGTGGGTGTCCTTGGAGAAGGATGGGACAAGTCACTGCACTGTAAAGCAAGTATGCCATGACAGAAACACTCCAAACTTTGAAAATTACAGATAAAAGCAAAGGACAATGATGTTTAGAGGAGATTATAACAATAATTTTGTGTTGTTTGCCAGATGGGGCAGTGAAAACAGCCAGCCAGACATATGAAGCCATCGCTGAACTGCTGCATCAGGATCTGATCTTGTGACTCCAGACTACACATCAACTGCAGCCGAACAGACCTCAGAGCTTCTCCTGATGCTCTGCTCTCCTGCACCTTGTCCACATTGTGCCAAAGATGTCCTCGGTGCCTCAGTAAAAAAAAAAAACAGTCCTGCATTGACAACACAAACAGGTCCTATGAACTCAGCAGATGTCATACAAGCTCAGTTTGTGACGGAGCAGGGGTACTGTGACTTCATGGTGTTTTTCATTCAACCTTTATTTAGTCAGGTAAATCTCATTGAGCCTCGTGGACTCTTTTACAAAAGCGACCTGCTACAAACTAAAGAACTTTAGTTCTGGGTCAGATGACTTTATTCACAGAGGATTGTGTCTGATGGTGAGTTCTTTACAGAAGCAGTGAAAAATGTAGAAATGTTCTACAGGTCAGCATTTTTACCTGAGCTATTGGCCAAATTTTACTTTTAATTATTGTTACATGTTTTGGAACAACAGGTTAAGATTCCAGTGATGATATTTTAAGTTCATATTTCATACATAACTGCAGATTTAGTAATATGTTTTTCTGTTTCTACAAATAACACCAATCTTTCATTTTTTTAAACTGTTACAATTTTATTGACATGTAACATTTACAGTATTTAAATAAAGTTGCTTTGATATTTTGATTGGAATTGATTGATTACATATTGTTAAGTTTATATTACAAATGTTTTAGTTTGGAACACACTTGTTGATCAACTGGGACAATGGAGCGGCGCAGATTTTTTAGGATGCATGCCACTTTCAGTTTTGTCCAAAGTAGTGTACTCCACCATCATCAATGTGTGTATATATAAATATATATAGTATATATATATATATGTATATATGTGTATATGTATGTACTGTATATATAAATATATATGTATGTACAGTATATATTATGTATGTATGTGTACATATATGTGTATATATACACACATGTATGTATATATATAAACACGTGTGTGTGTGTATATATATATATATATATATATACTCACGCATATGTTTGTATGTGTACACATGTATGTATATACAATATATATACATATATGTGTATATATACACACACATATATATATATATATATATATATATATAATAATAATAATAATAATAAACTTTATTTGTATAGCACCTTCCTACAATGCCTTGCATTGACCAAGGTGCTTAACAGGATAAAAAGATGAATAAACTGGAATAATAAATCAATGAAAATAGAATAGGAAACAACAGCAATAAAAGAAGGCAATGGAAATAAAAAATGCTACATACTAAAATAACACTAAAATAACACAAGTAATAAAAGTTACCGGTACACACTGAAAGCTTTTTTGAACAAGTGGAAATAAAAAGGCAATGGAAATAAAAAAATGTTACATATTAAAATACCAAAAGTAATAAAAGTTACACACTGGAAGCTTATTTGAACAAGTGGAAATAGAAAGGCAATGGAAATAAAAAATGCTACATATTAAAATACCAAAAGTAATAAAAGTTACACACTGAAAGCTTTTTTGAACAAGTGGGTCTTCAGTCTGGTTTTGAACAGAGTCAGATCAGAGGTGGCACGCAGCTCAAGGGGGAGACTGTTCCAGGCTTTTGGGCCGGCAACAGAAAATGACCGGTCTCCCCATTGTTTGTACCTTGAGCGAGGCACCTCCAGCAGGTGTTGACTGGCAGATCGTAAATCTCTGCCGGGCTGATGGGCTTTCAAAAGTTCTGAGATGTACAGAGGAGCAAGTCCATTCAGAGCTTTGAAAACAAACAGGAGCAGCTTGAACTGTATCCTGAACTGAACCGGGAGCCAGTGTAGAGAGGACAGGACAGGAGTGATGTGTTCATATTTTCGTGTGTTGGTCAAAAAGCGCGCGGCAGAGTTCTGTACAAGCTGTAAACGGGAGATGGAGGATTGATTAATACCAACATACAAAGCATTACAATAATCAAGTCTGGAGGTCACAAAGGCATGGATGGCCTTCTCCAGATCACCACGGCTGAGAAATGACTTGACTTTGGAGAGCAGTCGGAGCTGAAAGAAGCTGGTCTTGACAACAGAACTGATCTGTTTATCAAACTTTAAGTTGGAGTCAAGCTGCACTCCAAGATTTCTGACCACCGGGTTGAAATGGGGGAGGGGAAAACCAACACTGGGACTGGGAAGGATGTTGTTGGTGTCACCAGGAGCACTAAATAAAATGCATTCAGTTTTATCTGTGTTTAGGTGGAGGAAGTTTTGAGAGAGCCAGTGCTTAATGTCATTTAAGCAGTTGACAAGAGTGTTTGAACTGGGTGAGGGGTTGGGAGTGACTGGCAGATAGATTTGTAAATCGTCTGCATACATGTGAAAAGAGGTTATGATGTGCAATGATTGATCCTAATGGCAGCATGTAAAGAAAGAAAAGGACTGGCCCTAGAATAGATCCCTGAAGTACGCCGGAGGTCAGAGGGGTTGATGAAGAGGACAGATCGCCTATCATGACAGAAAAAGTTCTCCCAGACAGGTAAGATTTGAACCACTCAAGCACAGCACCCTGGAGGCCAACCTGCTGAGACAAGCGGTTGATTAGTACCTGATGGTCGACGGTGTCAAAAGCTGCTGAGAGGTCTAACATCACCAGCAGAGCAGGGTTTTTTGCATCCAGGGACAGAAGAATGTCATTCTGTACTTTGAGCAGTGCAGATTCAGTACTGTGACGAGCTCGAAAACCTGACTGAAATTTTTCAAACAGGTTGTTGAGTTCTAGAAAAGATTGAAGTTGAATAAAAACAATCTTTTCTAGGACCTTTGATAGAAATGACAGATGTGAAACTGGTCTGAAATTAGAGAGAGCTGTAGGATCTAGGCCTGGTTTTTTGAGAAGAGGCCTGACCACAGCATGTTTGAAAGCAGATGGCACAAAACCTGAAGATAGACAGCTGTTAATAAATGACAAAACACAAGGACCAATTACATCAAAGGACTGTTTGAACATTTTAGAGGGAATGATGTCCAGAGAACAGTTAGTTGGTTTCATCTGCTGAACCACCTTGGTGAGGTGAGGGAGTGAAACCAGGTCAAATTGGTCAAAAACAGCT
>JBBPBX010066232.1:0-2500 GCA_038048925.1 Garcialebias charrua | reverse complement strand
TGCGATGCTGATGAACAAGGCCTTCAGAGCAGGCCTGAGGTTAAAATTAGAACATCGTGTTCTCCTGGCTTTTCATCCAAGGTCAGTCAGCTTCTAGCTGGCAGGTCTCACTCCGTGGTCAGACCAGATGACCCGAAAACAATAACTGACTTTCCAATCCTGCAAAATCAGCTTTAATCCATCAAAGATTGTTTTCCAAACATTCAGCTTGCTGCAGTCTGATCTCTCGACGCACAAAACTTCTCTTTAAACTTTTCCAGATTTAAAATCAATCAGCTCTCCGAATGCAGGCATTAATCCAAGTCTTCTTTCCACAATATAATTCTTCAAGGTTTTCCAACATCTGCTCCGTGGTACTGACAACCAGGGCGTCAGAAGCGGTGTTCCCTTAGCTTTAACAAGCTGATAAGTCAGGACCCGTCAGAGCAGATTCCAATGCCGCAAAAACACTTCTTTCGTCCTGGAGTAAACTCTTTTTGAATCAAACCAATCTTCTTAAAGTATCCAGCAAATTCAACTAATTCCTCATGACTTCAGCATCTTCAACCAGTTGTATTCCATAATTAATGTTGAATCTTATCCAGAAATGTTGTTTTGTTCCACAAAAATATTTCCAGATCAGGAAAAATAGTATTCCACAAAAGAGCGTCTTTTAATCCATCATTGCTCAGTCGAGCTGACGGGAGGCCTTCAGCCGCAGTTAGAAGATGAACAGGGACACTGCGTTCTCCTTATCTTCCAAACTTTTCCAAACATTCAGCTTGCTGCAGTCTGATCTCTCGACGCACAAAACTTCTCTTTAAACTTTTCCAGATTTAAAATCAATCAACTCTCTGAATCCATCAAGGTTTTCAGCAAAATAGTATATTCCTTTAAATGATGTTTTAATCCTTCATTGCTCTGTCAAGCTGACGAGAGGCCTTCAGCCGCAGTTAGAAGATGAACAGGGACACTGCGTTCTCCTTATCTTCCAAACTTTTCCAAACATTCAGCTTGCTGCAGTCTGATCTCTCGACGCACAAAACTTCTCTTTAAACTCCTTTTAATCTGTTATGAACAGAAAGGAAAATATCCCTAATTCATTCAGAAGGGAAAAAAAATTGGTTTAATCCATTAATTGAGGTTTATTCCACAGAATTGTTATAAAACAAAAAAATCTTGTAGAAACAAAAATAATTATATCCAGGAAAAATCAGTTACTCCGATAAAAATGTAAAAACATCCATTCACAGCTCCGTTGAGCTTTCAAAGGCCCATTTTGCAGCAGGAGGGAGGACAAAAAAGAACTCCGTGTTCTTTTTAGCTCAAACAAGCTGATAAACCCGTCCGCTTTCAGCGAGAAGATCTCCGCTTTGTTGGTTTCAACCGATTATTTAATCTTCTTGTATAAAAGGAGGCTTTTTTACTGTTATTAATAATTTACTCTTAATATAAATTTAGTTGTGGATTAAACTGGGAATATAACCTACCTTTTTTTGTCAGAAAGTGCCACAAGGGATTTCCAAAAGAATAGGAAATTATTCCATCTCTGAAGCCAGTCCAAATTGTGAAGAAATAAAAAATATTCCAGGCTGAGGGAAAAGGGTCTCTTTGTCCAAAAAGAATCCCTTTTTAGAAAATCCTTATTTCTTCTGTTCGGCTTCCAGAGAGCATCAGTCCATAATCCACAAGAGTTCTTCAAAAGTCCAAAACTCAGCAATTTTTCTTCTCAGACAGCCTTTATTTATAGTCCAGAGAGGGGGCTTCAGTTCCCCTCCTCAGAAAGTTACATCATTTTATTATGTTCTGACTGGGCACTGGTGATGTGAAGTCCACACCTCCTGTCCAGCCCTCACCAAACCATGACATAACGTCTCTCAGCTCTCAGCCCTCCCTCAGCTCATGAACACTCTGGTCACCTTTCACCCAGTTTCTCAACTTTTACCTACATTTGTCAACTTTGGAAAAACACTCTTTTAACGTGCTATGTAATATTCAAAACTATATTTTTCAACCCTCAGCAGTGAAGCATCCTTTAGTTTGCTGTGAATCATAAAAGAAAACATAAAATAACATACATTTTACCCACATACACAATCATATATCTCAATTATAGGATACACATTTCACATAACCATTGCATGTCTGATTTTCTTTGTTGTAAATGCTTGCCCTTTCTAACAGGCCTTGAATCAACAAGTGCTCTATTCCTGCAGTTTCTCCCCTGCTCTGGAAAAAGTGTGCACTTTTTAATCTCATCTGACCTATTTCTGCTCAGAGAGACCTGCTTGAGTGCATGTTTATTATTATTATAACTCCTTGTGTGTTTTCTCTGTGTGCAAGCTCATATCCTGATAAGAAGCCTCAGCTGTCTGCAATAACGCTTTGCTTCTGAATGTTTTAGTATGGATTTTAATAATTCTTTGTTAAAATAAACTTTGTTACTTTTAAACAGTTCTTGAAGCAAAAACACAAAAACTACCTTTTACAGTGACTCTTTTCTGTAGCTGTGTGAAAGTGC
>JBBPBX010066231.1:0-11558 GCA_038048925.1 Garcialebias charrua | reverse complement strand
TGTCCCTGGGCAAGACACTTAACCCCGAGTTGCTCCCGGTAGGACTGGAAAGGCGCCTTGCATGGCAGTCTGCCGCTACCGGTGTATGAATGTGTGTATGAATGGGTGGATGGTTGGTATTGTCAAGCGCTTTGGGGCTCCTGACAGGGGGCTAGAAAGCGCTATATAAATAAGCTCCATTTACCATTTACCATAGTCCTGATGTGCTTTCTATAGTCCAGATGTACTTTCTATAGTCCAGGTGTACTTTCTATAGTCCATGTGTACTTTTCATAGTCCAGGTGGACTTTCTATAGTCCAGGTGTACTTTCTGTAGTCAATGTGTACTTTCTTTGGTCCAGATGTACTTTGTATGGTCCAGGTGTACTTTCAATATTCCAGGTGTACTTTCTATAGTCTCGATGTGCTTTCTATAGTCCAGGTGAACTTTCTATAATCCCGATGTGCTTTCTCTTGTCCAGATGTACTTTCTATAGTCCCAATGTGCTTTCTATAGTCCCAATGTGCTTTCTATAGTCCAGATGTACTTTCTATAGTCCAGATGTACTTTCAATATTCCAGGTGTACTTTCTATAGTCCCGATGTGCTTTCTATAGTCCAGGTGAACTTTCTATAGTCCTGATGTGCTTTCTCTTGTCCAGATGTGCTTTCTATAGTCCCAATGTGCTTTCTATAGTCCCGATGTGCTTTCTATAGTCCAGATGTACTTTCTATAGTCCAGATGTACTTTCTCTAGTCCAGGTGTACTTCCTATGGTCCAGATGTACTTTCTATAGTCCAGCTGTACTTTCTATAGTCCAGGTGTACTTTCTATAGTCAAGGTGAACTTTCTATAGTCCCAATGTACTTTTTATAGTCCAGGTGTACTTTCTATAGTCAAGGTGAACTTTCTATAGTCCCGATATGCTTTCTATAGTCAAGGTGCACTTTCTTTGGTCCAGATGTAGTTTGTATAGTCCAAGTGTACTTGCAATTTCTCAGAAATACAGAAGTTATCGGAATTAGTAAACTGTGTCCCATATTAAGGTGTGGTTAGCCAACAACTGCCTTCAGTTAAATTCTGCCAAGACAGAAACACTGATCATTGCCCCTGAACAGAAAGTACCTTGGATCAAACAACAAATCAGTTCTCTGGGCTCCTCTTCTCAGCCGAGCCTCAGAAATATTGGTGTGCAGTTCGACCAGTCAATGTCTTTGGACAAACATTCAAAGCTTCTGGTAAAAAATTGCTTTCATCCTCTGAGGAACATTTCTAAACTGAGGGCAATGTTATCCAAATCTGACCTGGAGATGATTATTCATGTTTTTATCTCTTCTCGTTTAGATGACTGTAATTCCCTTTTTACTTGTTTTAATAAGTCTGCTGTTGCTCGTCTCCAGTTGGTCCAGAACGCTGCTGCGTGGATTTTAACAGGAACTAATAGAAGGTCTCACATCACACCGGTTTTATATGATCTACATTGGCTCCCTGTTGAATTTAGAATTCATTTTAAAATTTGGTCTTAACTTTTAGAGCGTTAAATGGACAGACCCCCCAGTACATCACAGAAATGTTGATCCCTTATTCTCCAGCCCGCACCCTTCGTTCTTCAGCATTGAACCTTCTAAAAGTCCCTAAGGCTCGGTTTAAAACCCTGGGTGACCTTACCTTTCAGGCCGTAGCCCCCCGGCTGTGGAATGCCCTGCCCCTCTCTTCGTGTGACTGTCTCTGTGGATCCCTTTAAAACACAGCTTAAAACACTTTTATTCGAACAAGCTTTTAGTTAAATCTTTTTATTTAGTGTTTTTATCAACTGTTCTTGTTTTATCAGCTGTTTTTATTGTTTTGATTAATCAGCTGTTATTACCATATTTCTTTTGTCTATTTGAATCTTTTATTTTGTATTTTGTACAGCACTTTGTGATTTTATTTATGATAAGTGCTATATAAATAAAGTTTACTTACTTACTTACTTACTATAGTCCTGATGTACTTTCTATAGTCCAGATGTACTTTCTAGCATTCAGTTGTACTTTCTATAGTCAAGGTGAACTTTCTACAATCCCAATGCGCTTTCTATAGTCCAGGTGAACTTCCAATAGTCAAGGTGAACTTTCTACAATCCCAATGTGCTTTCTATAGTCCAGGTGAACTTTCTATAGTCCCGATGTGCTTTCTATAGTCCAGGTGTACTTTCTATAGTCAAGGTGAACTTTCTATAGTCCCGATGTGCTTTCTATAGTCAAGGTTAACTTTCTATAGTCCCGATGTACTTTCTGTAGTCCAGGTGTACTTTCTATAGTCCATGTGTACTTTCTATAGTCAAGGTGTACTTTCTATAGTCCAGATGTACTTTCTATAGTCCAGGTGTACTTTATATATTCCAAGTGAACTTTCTATAGTCTAGATGTGCTTTCTGTAGTTCAGGTGAACTTTATATAGTCCAGGTGAACTTTCTATAGTCCAAGTGTACTTTCTATAGTCAAGGTGTACTTTCTATAGTCCAGGTGTACTTTTGATAGTCCATGTGTACTTTCTATAGTCCAGGTGTACTTTCTATAGTCCAGGTGTGCTTTCTATAGTCCAGGTGTACTTTCTATAGTCCAGGTGTACTTTCTATAGTCCAGGTGTATTTTCTATAGTCCCTGTGTGCTTTCTATAGTCCAGGTGTACTTTCTATAGTCCAGGTGTACTTTCTATAGTCCATGTGTACTTTCTATAGTCAAGGTGAACTTTCTATAGTCCCGATGTGCTTTCTATAGTCCAGGTGTACTTTCTATAGTCCATGTGTACTTTCTATAGTCAAGGTGTACCTTCTATAGTCCAGATGTACTTTCTATAGTCCATGTGTGCTTTCTATATTCCAGGTGAACTTTCTAAAGTCTAGATGTGCATTCTGTAGTCCAGGTAAACTTTCTATAGTCCAGGTGAACTTTCTATAGTCCAGGTGTACTTTCTATAGTCAATGTGTACTTTCTATAGTCCAGGTGTACTTTCGATAGTCCAGGAGTACGTTCTATAGTTCAGGTGAACTTTTTTTTTCATTCATTCAACCTTTATTTATACAGGCTAGCCTCGTTGAGTCACGGGGACTCATTTTCAAGAGGGACCTGTCTCACTCACACCAAACAACCATCCACTCTCACACTCACACCTAGGGTCAATTTAGAGTCACCAATCGGCCTAACAAGCATGTTTTTTGGTCTGTGGGAGGAAACCGGAGTACCCGGAGGAAACCCACGCATGCACGGGGAGAACATACTCCAGCTCCACTGGCTCCCGGTCAAATCACGCATCATCTTCAAAATTCTACTTCTCACGTTCAAATCTATCCACAACCTTGCCCCACCTTATCTATCCGACCTCCTACAAATCTCCATCCCATCACGCTCTCTCAGATCCTCCTCTTCACTGTAGTGGACATGACCATGTTCACTTTAAGACACCTGTGTACTTTTGAACTGTCCAGTGATGACCTTTACTGACCACTCAGTAAAGCAAGACATTTACTACAAAATCATTCATTTAGCTATAATCTGATAAATATAGTCACCAAAAGAGACTATTTCTATCTTTGATTTTATTCTAATGTGATCAAAAGAATAACTTTTGTCATTTTCATGATGTGTGCTTTTTAAGCTGTGTTATTCTGTGAGAGTTTAAACTGTATTCACTGCTGTGTTAAAGGTGAAATCTTCGGGTCACAGAGACCGGACGGTTTTGTTTAGAAACTCAGAGACAGTCTCATGAGCAGGGCTCCAGCTTATCTGTCTTTTTTCCTAAACATTTCTCTCTGCTGGCTTTAACCTTGGGTTTGATAAGACAACTGAACTACTCGACTGGTCCTTCCTTAAGTACTAGTCTGAGCTGTGCTGAAGGCTTCAGAGTCGGCAAGAAGCTAGAGAGTTGCTGGGAACTTCCAAAGAAATGTGAACTTTCCCAAGAGCTGGACACGTGTGGTCAAGAGCTAACGACCGGCGTCTTCAGCTAAGGACTGATAACAGGCTGTTATGAGTCCACTTCGAACAAGCCGAGCTCAAAAACTTTGTTTATTCCCTCCTGGAATAAGTTTATCTTGAAGTCAGAGGCCTGAAGCTGACATATTCTCTGATGACCAAGCAAAACCAGGAGACGTTGGAGACGTAAACTAAAACCAGTTTTGGACGTGCTGGGACTAAAGGACTCTGTGCATCTGAAGGCTGGTGTCTTCCCTCTTACCGGGCGGTCGTCAAAAGGTAAAGGAGCTGTTTACAAAACGTACCTGGATTTTAGCAGAAGTCGGATGAAAAGTGTCACTCTGGTCTCATGCTCAGGATAATTTTCTTCTTAAATCTTTCCTCCTATTTCTTTTCCCTCTCAACCTAAGCTGGAAACTATATTTTAAGCTGAAATGCCCCTCAGACTAAATATGTGTAACATCTAATATTTATGTCTGTTGTGTTAAATTTAAGTGTGCTGACGTATTTGAATTGAAAGAAAGTGAAATCATGTCAATCAAGTGTAATGGTGTTAATTTAGTTGATTTATTTTAAATAAATGATAGTGTCTCTTTGACATATCAAACTAAGTTAACGTGTCCATTGTCACTTAATGGCTCTGTTTATTTATCCATCATAAAGATCACAGAAATATTGAATAAACTGAAAAAGAAGAGAATCCGTGAAATTACTATTCAATCTGAATAAGTAAATTAATTAAGGATAAAGAGGTCAGTATTAATATTGACCTCCTTTAACCCCTTTACATCTGGTGGCCTCGTATCGGCTTCTAAAAGTTTATTGATATCTGTGGTCTCAGTCATGAACTGTAACGTCATGTTGGCATAATAGGATCCAAGTTTTAGACTCTAACAGATTAATTATTTTGGCTGGAAAAGTGTTCAGAACGATTGCAGGACTGCAGTTAATGACATTTGAAGCTGAAATTGTTATTTGTTCAACTTTTGAAGCGCTATAAGTAGTTTGGTGGGGATCTGTCTCGCTGTGTGGGAAGTGTCTGGTGGTTCTGATAAGGACCCGGTCCAGATTACGTTGCACAAGCTGAGGCAATCTCACTGCAAAATGACCGCCGAGTCAAATTGCCTGAAAAGCTAATTTAACATCTACAAGATTGCTGTGCTGGTATTTTACATGTTGGAGCAGGTCATAGAAGCATATAACTGTTAGAACGGTGTCGGATAGTGGTTCTGAAACCCGAGTTCTGCTCCTTTAAAGTGGACGGAACCGACCTGAACGCGGCTCCGAGGGAGTCCGTGTCGTGTTACAGTTGACGTGCTGGTTACTGAGCGTAGCTTAGTCGTGCCTGTTTTAAATGTGATTGCCACGTTTCAGAGTTTTGGGGAGTTAATTCGAAGCGTTTGAGTTGGTTACGAGTCTATAAAGTTGTGTTCTGTTGTGCTAAGCTAACGTTAAAGAGCTACGTGTCCTAGTACACGTTTGTTTATGAGCTGTGATTGGATGAAACGAGAGCTGTGAGCTGTCAATCACTCGTGGCGAACGCTGATTCGCTGTTGTGAGCTGTCAATCACTCGTGGCGAACGCTGATTCGCTGTAGTGGGAACGCACGCCGTTGCGACCAGCCCATTTTGTCGTCATTTCCGGCACGACATTGGCAGAAGGTAAGGAACTACATTCGCCATTTATGCTTGGAGAATGAACTACATATGCTGTGATTGATTTGTTGACGTCACGTATGTTGTAGCGAGCTCCGCCTCGCTCACGTAAGAAGCTGGTGACGCGCTACGCACGCTGCGTTGGCCCGCCCATTTTTGTCGTCACTTCCAGGTGCCGCACTTTGAGTGACAGGTCACACTCGCTGGTTCACACTCGTTCACACACGAACACACACTTAAACACTCATCTGAAGCCATCAACACTGTCTAGCAACATAAACTTGTCTCTGACAAGAAAGCGGTTCGAGCAATTATCACGTTCTTACTGAAAACTAACCCTAATAGGTTGTTTTCTTTCCATGTACTGATTTAAACTCAGTCGCTTCGTGATAACATACGCGACGCTGCCCCCTGCTGGACGTTAATAGATGAGTTTTCTCTCAACACCTCATAAAGTCAGCATTTTTTATGGTGAAACTTACCAGCTTTAAAATTGTTCTGTACACAAACAAAAAATCCTGTTTATTTTAAATAAAGAATTTTTGAAAACAGAGGTACAGACGAACAATTGATGCTCGTTTTAAATACTGAAGAGATTTAAAATAACACTCAAAAAGCATCTTTTATTTGATTTTCAAATTAAATAAAAAAGAAAAGTTGATGGAGAGCAGAGCATTTCCACATTCAAAATTTTAAACAGCATTGGCGTACACTGTACACTTTTGGTTAAAAATAGCATTTTTAACGTTTTTCTGTGTACATTTAAAACAGTGAGGTTAATTTGATAACGAATTTCTTTTTCGAATAACACCTGCATGTACCAGCTTGTTGATTTTTACAGACTCAAAACAAATATGGATACACAATCAGATGACGTTGTACCATCCTCATCCTTGAAGGATGCTGATGGTGAGGAGAAAATCCCAGCGCAGGAGGATTCAGACACTGAGTCAGAGGACACAGATTGTGTTGATAATGCCTTAAAGCTGCTAACTAAACCCCTCGTGAAGTACGGTGAGGAGATAGCAGCAATGGACACCTCCACTCTGAACACAGAGTTAGAAAATCTAACAACAAGCATTCTCAAAAAAGATGGGAAAAAGCTCAACGCCGACCGTCTAGCCAAATTGGCCCTTCTGTTGAAGGCCAGACTGGACCATGAAGTGGAGAGGTGTGTGGACCTTGAGGAGAGACTGGCTGATGAGAAAACTAAACACGAAGGTACCACTTCAGATTTTGTGTCATACCAGAAAACGACAAATACAGAGACTGAACGTTTAAAAAATGAAATACAGTCGCAAGCACAGTCATATGAGGAAAACATTCGTTCCAGAGGACGAAAATATGACGAGTCTGTCAGGGAGAATGAAAAATTACAGCAAGAAATACATTCGCTGTCTAGAGAATTACAAGAGAACAAGGAAAAAAGAGAAGAAACCCACAACCTGTGCACAAGGTTGAAAAGTGAGTATGATAGATTAAAAGAACAACTAAAAGAGAGCACTCAATTCGAGGAAAATAAAAAACTCAGTGAACAGTGCACAGCGCTACAAACTGAAGTTGATTGTTTACGCAGAGAAGTGACTGAAAGTAAGGTGGAACTGACCTTAACTAAAGAAAACCTTTTTAAAGAAAGGGAAAGATGGGTGGATGTTGTGGCAAAGCAGTCTCAAGGCTTCACACCCCCACCACCTCCACGCGGTAATGCAGAATTGCTCACCGTACCTGTTAAGACCCGCCAGTCGGAGCAGGGACTTGCGTCCTCAACAACAACACCTGCACATGGATCACAGGTAAATGGGAATAGCAATGGTGCTAACCTTTCTATTCCAATACCTGAACTCCAGAAGCTTTCTAGATACATTAAACGCTTTGAGCCAGGGCCGTTGGGTTCAATCCATACAAAGACCTACCTAGACTCTCTTGACTTCCAACTGGGTAATTTTCCAAATGCTACTGCTGAGGATAAAATTGCACTGATCAGGCTCACCGCAGACTGGCCTGTATATGCCTTCATTGATCGCCAACCAGACGCCATGAAAACAGATTACAAACTGTTGCGTGATACTCTTATACGAGAGTTCACTCCAAACATGGGGCCTGGTGGCTACCCTGATGCCGAGAAGGTCGTGCAAGGTAAGAAAGAGCATCCACAGGCATATTACCAGAGAATGTTCCAGGCTTTCTTTGGTAATCGCAATGAACCGGGCATGGAGGACGAAGTAGGTTTTAGATACCTTTTCGGTAAAAACCTCCACCCTGATATAAAAGAGTCAGTACAAGTGATGGCTAATTTCAGAGACAAAACCATCAAGGAAATGAAACAATGCGCCGTAAATGTTTTCGAGGCCCGCATGGAATGCAGAACACCCGTAGAGGTGTTCACGAGTGCGAGAGTCGAACCCCAATCGCTGGAACTGGAAGGGACGCGAGCACCAGCTCCCTATCCACCGACAGGCGAAAAGAATCAGACCTTTCAACCCGACAAACCACAAAGTGGGGGTACCCGCTGGAGAAAGAAGCCAGGGTGGCTCAGGCAAAACACGGAGGGTGAACAAAAGGATCAAAAGGGGGGTGCGCGTCCAAGGAGTACAGATTATGGGTACAGGGGTAACCCATATAACCAAGGGTGGTCCCAGCAGGAACCCCCGAACCAAGGGCGGTCCCAGAGGGGACCCCCGAAACCAGGGTGGTCCCGGAAGGGACCCCCGAGCCGTGGACCTGCTCCTCCTACCCCTCGAACAGAACAGTCCGAGACAGGAAAAAAGTCGCAAAAGTCCCAGAGGAAAGGCCGTAATTCTCTGTCCCCAGAGGACATGGAGAAATTACGTCGGTTTTTAAAAGATTTGGATGATACAGGCAAGGATAACAAGCCTGGAGTATTGTGCAGCACTGTCGTTGACAGATGCTCAGAGCACACAAATATCAACAATGCCACAGTTGCTGGCAGTCACAAAGATACTGATGGTCAGGTGGCTGACAATCAGGGTAATGACAGTCAAATCATTGACAGTCCAGAATGTGACAGTCAACAAAACATTGACTGTAACCATGACTTCATTGTTACGGAGTCTGAGCAACCCTCGTCAGAGAAAAGGGGGGAAAGCTCACTCACCGCTGAAAGTGGCTCGCCACGAACTGAACAGTCAGACCCATGTGTGTCTGCACTAACAGTACTGATAAATGAAGGTCACACAGTCCGGGGTAGGCGTGATAAACGTCAGAGAAAACCTGGTAAGTTCCTGTGTGACATTATCAGAAAGGGGCCCGCTAAGAAGGCTTACCTGTCCATCACGTTGGAAGGGGTCCTCAGAAAAGAGGCCCTCTTGGATGGTGGGGCAGACATATCCGTTATGTCACCCACACTGTTAGAAGAGCTACGGCTGGCCGCTAACGGTGTTGACAGGGAAATACCCCTCAGAGAATGTGCTATAGTTTTGCAGGGTCTCTCGGAGACGAGTACAACCCTAACAGCTATAGCAATGGTTCACATGCAGATTGGTGTAACGACACTATACCACCCGGTATACGTGTCCACCGTTGACTCATGCCCATTTTTGGTTGGCCAGGACTTTATAAACCGCTTCGACGCGGTTATAGATTATGGCGATCAGTCAATGTGGACCAGAGTGAGTCAACCACTGCCGATCGATATGCCTACACAGAGTAACACTGACCGTCTAACGGCAGGTACAGCGGAAGGCAAAAGGGAATGCTCAGACGAGAGCACAATCCCTGTGGGTGAACCTTCAACTACAGGTGAGGCAGTAGAGGCCCAACAAGAGAGCCCCCTCTGCGAGCTGAAACAGTTGGCACTCACCGGACACTACCTACCACAGGTAGTCAATGGTGTTGAGATTCAAGGATCCCACACCGATGATGCTGTTCTGTCCCCTTGGACGGAGAAATCAGCGATCAGCCAAGCTTTCTTTGGAACCTTGGTTAAGAAACAGTTGGGTCTAGGAATGAACAGAAAGGCTTTCCGCTTTTCGCTAGACCCCAACGATAAACAGGTAATGACCGCTAAAGGGATCATTGACCTTAAACTAATCTGGAACCAACGAGAACTGGATCACCCGTTCCTCGTGGTCCCGAACTTACCACATGCAACCTACATAGGCTCCGACATTTTGGTAAGATTAGGTGTCCGAGTGGACATCAACAACAATGTACTGTGGTCACTGGATACAGCCACGAAGGACTCTCCTGTGCTGACCACAGAGAACCTTAAAGCTGGACAGACCATTCCAGAGGTCTGTCAGATTGCTAACAGCCATAACACTGCGGTACCACCACAGGTTATGAACAAGCCAGTGATGTGTCACATCATGAAAGGACAAGCTATTAGCACAAAACAGGCATACTTTCAACCATCTCCTATGTTTTTCAACTTAGGACTGTCCATGGAGGCCACATGCCAAGTGACCCTCGACTGCAGAACCACGACTGTTGCTGTGTGCAACACAAGCACAGAAGAGGTACTGATCCCAAAAAACACACAGCTAGGATGGTTGATCTCTACTGATTTTCATGATTTTGAGCTAAGCATTCCATTTCTGGGAGGACTCCCAGAAAACTTGATCCCTAATCAACACACGGGGCAAGTCTTGTTCACGAAACCAACACAGGCCATAGCTCTTTTCTCCCCCACTGAGGCCGACCAGGACACTGTCCGCGGGTTCGGTTTCAACAAAGGAGACAGTCTATGCCCCCAAACTTACAGTGCACTACCCGTAAACAGGTTTCACGACACTGAAAGGGACTCAATGGAGCTCCCCAAAGAACAAGAACCCCTCTCAATTGCTTCACAGATTGACCAGGTGGTCGCCCAAGCCGACGCCCTGAAAACTGATGAAGAAAGGGACAGACTTCGCAATGTTCTTTTAAAGTATGAGAAATCATTCTCAGCTGACTCGATGGATTGTGGGTTGACCACGCTCCACACAGTGAGCATCCCAACCCCGCCTAATGCTCCCCCTGCATTTGTCAGACAGTACAAGATTCCTCTGGCAGCACATCAACCTATCAGAGAAATCATTAATGACCTGTTAGAAAAAGGTATCATCCGATACTGTAACAGCACTTACTCTGCGCCTTTATGGCCGGTGTTAAAACCAAATGGTAAGTGGAGACTCACTATAGACTACCGAAAGCTAAACAAACAAGTTCCCTTATCCAGATGGCCTATGACGCAACTCCAACAGGAACTGCCCAAGGTCATCAATGGTAAGTACTTCTCGACCCTCGACGTCGCCTCTGGTTTTTGGACCATCCCTGTGCGCGCCGAGGACCAGTACAAACTAGCTTTCACTTTTGGTGGCCGTCAGTACACCTTTAACAGGTGTCCCTTTGGCTACGCTAACTCACCTGCAGAGTTCAACATCTTCTTGAACAAAGCATGTCCAGACGCCCACGAGCGTGGAACACTGATCTACGTGGACGATGTCCTTTTGAGGCAGCCAACACTGGACTCACATTTGGCTGAGATCGACCACGTTCTGAATCAGCTGACAACTGCTGGTGCTAAGATATCACTGTCAAAATGCCAATGGTGCAGAACCAAGGTGGACTACGTTGGCCTGCTTGTAGGTCCGGACGGAGTACAACCACAGCTGACTCGCACCCAAGGCCTTGACAATCTCAAAGTCCCCACCAATCTCAAAGAACTACAAAGTTTTCTTGGCGTGTGTAACTACTCGAACCAGTTCATAGAGAACTATGCAGACCTTGCAAAGCCACTGACTGAACTCCTAAAGAAAGACGTTCCATTCGTCTGGACTGATAAACAGCAACAGGCAATGGACGCTCTTATAAACAGGATCAAGTCAGCCCCTTGTTTAGTCTACCCAGACTACAACAAAGAGTTTTACTTGGAAGTGGGCTTCTCAGCTCATTGCATAAGTGCAGGTCTGTACCAGATACACGACAGAGACAAACGTGTAGTAGCCTACGCCAGCAAAACGATGG
>JBBPBX010066230.1:0-19727 GCA_038048925.1 Garcialebias charrua | reverse complement strand
TATATATATATATATATATTCAGGTTAGTTTTTTTATATATGCTTATAGTTTTTAATATATGATTAGATTTTGACATAATTTAGTGTGGTCTTAGATAAGTACAAGAAGCCTTTCTCTGATGCTTAAAAAAGGAATGTCTGAAGTGGTGCACACCATGTTTGAAGATGAAGTAAACATGAGGGTAACCACCATATGGTGTCTTTAAACACATACGGTGCCACCCAGATGTAAAGGATTTTAGGAGGTCAATATTAATACTGACCTCTTTACCTTAGTTAATTTACTTATTCAGATTGAATAGTAATTTCACGGATTCTTTTCTTTTTCGGTTTACCCAATATTTCTGTGATCTTTATGATGGATAAGTAAAACAGAAGCCATAGAGTGACAATGGAAACGTTAACTTAGTTTGGTATGCCAAAGACACTACCATTTATTTAGAATAAATCAACTAAATTAACACCATTACACTTGATTGACATGATTTCACTTTCTTGCAATTTAATACATCAGCACATTTAAATTGTAACAACAGACATAAATACAGGATGTCATTATACTTAGTCTGTGGCTCTTTAGCTTAAATATACTGTAGTTACCAGCTAGAATGGAGATAGAGCGATTTAAGATGGAGAGGTTAAGAGAGGAAGTTATTTATCTTGAGTGTAACCAGAAATGACACTTTCCATCCGACTTCTGCTAAATCCCAGGTACGTTTGTAAACAGCTCTTTACCTTTTGACGACAGCCCGGTAAGAGAAGACCTTGTAGCTTTTCAGATGCACGGGGTCCTTGCGGGAACCAGTACATCTGAGCAGGTTATTCGTTTACCTTCCAACGTCTCCTGGTTTTGCGTTGGTCATCAGAAAATGCGTCAGCTCCTGGCCTCTGGCTCAAGATAACTTATTCCAGGAAGGAATAAACAAAGTTCTGAGCTTGTACGCTCGGTTCGAAGTGGACTCATAACAACATGTTATTAGTCTTTAACTGAATGACGTGTCCTTAGTGTGTGACTGACGTTCATCCAGCTCTTTGGGACAACCTCATGTCTTGAAGTTCCCAGCAAAAACTCAATGTTCCAGCAAAAGCTTAGAACCTTAGTAGAAGATCTGAGATGAGAGAGACTTGTCTCTTCCCCATTGGTCCAAAAGAACCAGTCGAGCTGTTCACTTGTTGTTATCACGATTCAAGGTGAAATTCAGAGCAGAGAGAAATTGTTTAGGAAAAGTCAGAGAGTATTGGAGTCATTCTCATGAAAACAACGGATTAACTGTCTTCTGCATTTCTAAACAAAACGGCCGGGTCTCTTTGACCTGAGCCTTCAACTTTCACACAGCAGTGTATACAGTGATGTTTCACATTACAGAATAACAACATAAAAGCACACATCATGAAAATGACAAAATGTTATTCTTTTGATTACATTAGAATAAAATTAAAGAAGCCAATAGTCTCTTTTGGTGACTATGTTCTCAGATTACAACTAATGGAATAATTTGTAGTAAATGTCTTGCTTTACTGAGAGGTCAGTAAAGGTCATCTCTGGAACAGTTCAAAAATACAAAGGTGTATCAGAGCGGACACGGTCATGCCCACTACAAAAACAAAGAAAAATAGATAATGATAGCAAAAATTAAATTACAGTAATTACTGGTGTGCAAGCTACTACTTTTTTCTCACACTTTGTACCCTTCAGTTTATATGCAGGGGAAGCTAATTTATTATTATTATTATTTTTATTTATTTATAATTAACAATTTATATTTTTATATTTTATTTTGACAGGTTTCCTGATATCTCGCAGTAGTTTCCTGCCAATTAATACAATTTTCTTTTGACAGATCTGGGTGCTCATATGGCTGCCCAGCACCCACACCTCACATATGCCCTTTTTCCATTAGTATCTTTAGTACCAGTACAGCACAGTTCTACTCTGCTCAGTACGGTATGCGTTGTTTTTCCATTAGGGATGTAACGGTATGCTAAAATCACATTTCGGTTCTGAAATATATGTATATCAGTATTACACCTGAATCACACATATTATGTGTTATGATTTATGTTCACTTAATTCCACCATATAATGTGAAAATATATTCAAGATGGAACCTTTATTTTCGGGTTTTATTTTCAATAGGGAAGAGTTTTTCAGTTACATGCCTGCACAATACAACATACATAACACTTGATGATTGACATATGAAGCTGGTAGTTTATTGGCTGAGAGGCAGATCACGTACAGAGTAGGGAAGTCCTAGGGCGTGTCCAAGGCGGTTCGGTCCCAGGATTGGTCCCACGAGGCGATGACGTCATCTGGAGGTATAAAACCATGATCTGCCTTCGAAGGTTCGTGTATGTGGACTGTGCTCGGAGTGAGGTCTGTTATTTGCTGTAAGGTTTATTCTTATTATGTACAATAAACCTGCATAAACTTGCACATTCGTTTCAGAGCATCCTTCAACTTTTGAACCACAACAATTTGGTGACCCCGACGCTGAGAAGTTTGCAGTTTTGCCTGAAACGGGAGCCGTTTGGGGGCTTCCCCCACCGAGTGGCCGAGCACGCGTGCAGCCAACTGGCGCCTTCATTCAGGTGAGTAGATCTTCCGATTAACACTAAATGTCTGCTATTGAAAATGCTAAATTTACCTTGGCTACATACTGTTCTGTCTACGGGTGGGCTAAATTACACCGTAGTGTAGCTACGGTCGTTTGTGTTAGCATTTAACAGTAAAATAATGTGTACTACTGTTGGTATTTCATTTGAATGTGCATCTTTTTTGCGGTTTCCGTACATGTAAGTAAAGTGAAAAGCACATAGAGTCCATACATACACAGGGATAGTATATGAGTGCCTAAGTTTGCTTTTTTTTCCCCTCTATGAGCTCCGGCTAGGAGACACTTTCTTTTTCTTTTGGGCTCCGGGAGGCTGTGGGGCTAAGGCCTGATTGTGTACTCCGGGTCTCTGTTCGCCGTAGAGTTCACAAAGGCTTTCATCCGGCACACGGCCTCGTCGTACAGAGTGGTCCGGCAACTCCGGGTTCACAAGTTGCCGTGCATGTGATTAAGTTCACAACCGTGACCTCTGTGTTCGCTGTTAGAGTCACGTTTTCCCTCCCCTTCCCAGTTGAAGTTAATTACCGTATTTTCCGGTGTATAGGTCGCAAACTTTTTATTTTTATTTTCATTTATTATTTTTTTACTTTCTTTTGTTTATTGATTTCTTTTTTTTTTTTTTCTCTCTTAGAGGCTTGCGACCTGTACTCCAGAAAGTGCTGTACGCAAACAAAGGCAACAGGGAAAGATTTTTTATTTTATATATTGTTTCAGTGGGTGTATTTGCCGGCAGTAGGTCAATTGTGAAGTCTAAAGAGACTACCACTGCTGTGCTCTGGGGTGGTATTTTTATTGGGTGTTTTAAAAGGGTGATTTAAAACAGGCAGTTTCTTGGGTGGCTATTGCAGCTGTCCAGGGTTCTGGCTGGAGGTTTGCTCTCTTCACCTGTTGTAAAACACGTGTATAACATTAAAATGTCTGACGTAACTATACAAAGTTGGAAAGATTGTGCTCCTGGTACACTCGGATCTGTATTACATGATTTGTTGGTTTCATGGAGTAGGAAAGTAGCTGTCAAGAATGTTCTTGGTGAGAAAAAACGTTTAGTTTCTTGGGTGAATGACATGAGTCGGTCAAGGATGTTTCCTGGTGTAGATGACCCGTCTCTATCCGCTGTTGGACTGAATAAACTTCTTGTACAGTCAGATAGAGCTTTGAGGATGGCGTTAGATGAGAAGGAAAAATGTTTTGTTCTAGTGCGCAGAAAGAAACATAAGGACTGGCTGAAGGCAGACGCCTTTAATAGAGACTGCTTGTTATTTTTGGATGAGATGTGCAAAATCCTAGGTAGACAGAAACCTGCTCTGAGAAGTGTACACAAGGCAGTTTCACAGAGAAAAGTTGTTGGCTCGCAATCAGATTTATGGCCGTCTGCGGATAAGACTTCGGTGCTTGGCACCACAGAGCTCCCTCTTAAAGCTGGTGCTGCTCTCGTACCAGGAACAGAGACATGTCTTGAAGCTGAACGGCCTTGTGCTCCCCCTCCTCCTTCTCTTTGCCCCGCTCCCCCTCCTCCTCCTCGTCCTCCTCCATATGCACCTGTGGGCCTTACTCCACAAAATCAGATGCCATTGTCGGAGCGCACATCCATAAATCTGGCTGAGCTTTCTCTGGGTTCTAGTTCTGGACACACAGGGTCCAGCTCAGACTTACTTCTCATTACAGGAGGTATTTTACAGACAAGATCAGCTGAAAATAGGGACGTGGTGCAAGACTATGTGCAGACATTGATGGGTGGTATACCTACCACTCCTGGCTCTGTGGGTGAACAAAGGGGATGTGATGTGTTCCGTCCACCGTCCTCTGATGCTTCTTTCAGCGTGACATCTTTGGGGGCTTCATATGACTCCGTGCCACTGACCTGTCCTGTCCCAACTGCTTGTCCTGACCTCAGGCCTCCTGCCACAACTTTTGATAAGGTTACTGGCTGGCAGCGAGGAAATTCAGGTCGTTTAAATAGAATTGCTGACAATGTTCATACCTGCCTTGACGTAGCGCCTCCTGCTCAATACATGTTACCTCTCGTTTCTTCCACCACAGCTGAGGGGGTCCGCAAACAGACTTACACGCCTTTTAGTTTGCAGGATACTGAGTTGATCCGTCAGCGTTTGCCTGATATCCAGAAAGGAGGTTCGGCTTGGATCCGCGCTTTTCTGGAGGCTTGCGCCGGAATTGTGCCATGTCTGGGTGATTGGAGGAGGGTTTTCACAGCATGCACGTCGTTTGGTAGTTTGACTGAAATAGAACAGGCTGCTGGGACTAAATTGGACCCAGACAGTGACACACTGCACGACCACGTTCAAATTTTATGGCCAATTATACGAGAGAAATATCCGACGTCTATGAAATCTTCAGACTTGTGTGAGATTCCTCCGGCTGTTACAGAACGGGGCACGACCTACTTATCTAGAGTAAAACTCTTGTGGGAAAATAGAACTGGAAATGATCCAACGATTGATCCTACGACTCAACTGTTGTTCAGAGGAGCTGTAGAGAGCTCTCTGTCTGATGATGTTAAGAAGAGCTTGGCGTCTGTTGTTGGCCTGACAAAGATGGATTATGATTTATGGGCAGCCCACATTGTTCATTTTATTGATCAATCTTTTGATAAGAGGGAGTCTGATGACAGGGAATTGAAATCCCTTGAAACTCAATTAGCTAAGGCCCAATTGAAAGACATACGTGACAAACTTAATGTCACAAAGGTGAATGCGATTCAGATGCCCCAGGTTCAGGGTCCTACTACATCATCTGATAATTCATATCAACAGAGACCTCTGGGCCCATCCACATCCTGGCGCAGAGGTCGTAACAAACGTCTGAGGGGCAACCCTCAACCCACGGACAGGTGCCGCAGATGTAACGGGGTGGGGCACTGGTATTTTCAATGTCCGAGCAAACAGGATTTGTCGAGACAGGAGGTGACGCCAGCTCAATATCCACATGACGTATATCCACCACCATCTGATCACACTCCACATGGCCCTTTGCCGGGAGCCAATAATCAGGCCCCAGGCCAATATCCTATTCAATAGGGGTGCCCTGGTCCGGCAGTAGGTGGCGTCTTGTATTCAGAGCCTTTGGTCTCGCTAACCATTAACGGCCGAGATCACATGTGTATGGTTGATACAGGAGCCAGGTATTCGACAGTTAACACGTCACTCCCACGATCAAAGAATACCGTACCTGTTGTTGGATTCTCGAGCAAGCCAGAGGAGTGGCCGCTCTCCTGTTATGTACCATGCGTCTGGAATAATCTGCGTTTTGAACACTCCTTCCTGATTTCTGACTCATGTCCAATGAACTTGATTGGACGAGACATTCTGTGTGATCAGAACGTGACTTTAATGATGAGTCCTGACAACGTCCAGCTGATTTTTCCTGATGGAACTGTTCAGTACTTTGCTACAGTGAAAATCTCTATTCGTCAGATGTTCCAGGTCCAAGGGACTTCTGCTGAGTCTGGTCCATCCAAATTTCAAGCTGACGTTTGGTGGGGAGCAGTCCCTGACTTTACAACAACGCTCTTGTACGACACACTGCAGAGCTGGAACGCCTGGATTAATGTCATAAGATCTTATGACATGCTTCCTGATGTGGCACATTGCACGCTGAACTATGACCTTTGTGGTAATGGGGACTACGATATGCTCTGGACAGGACTGCTGGAACATTGTCAAGAGACTGGTGAATTTCCAGTGGCTGAAATCAAGGACATCTATGTGGCCCCCGAGGGAGTGGTGGCAGGTGTGAAGTTGCCCGCACCGTTACTGCAACTGTATATGCTTGGCAATTTATCAGCTCCCCATGTCTCATTGATGGTTGTGTCTGGTGCTGATGTGAATAATTTAGGTCCTGTGATGAGACGCTGTCTTGCTGTAAGGGAATGGGTGCCTACACAAAATCCAGACTTATACTATTCTCCAGAAACTGATACTTACAGGATCACACACAGAACATTCACATTATTGTTACCTGAGAAACATTCTCTGCCTAGATCACATGGTGGAGAAAATAGAGACCATGTTGATACGGACAAACTGTTAGCCAGTTTGCCTGATACACTTTGGGCCAGGAGTTCTACAGATGTGGGCCTGCTGAATGTCAAACCTGTCTCGATCATTCTGAAGACGGGCACGATTCCAATCTATAAACATCAATATCGACTCCGACAGGAGCAGATTGACGGTATAGAGCAAACTATTAAGGGTTTGATGGAAGCTGGTGTGTTGCAATCTACTGTTTCGAGCTGGAACACACCTCTACACCCGGTACCAAAAGCTGATAAATCTCATTACCGTTTAGTCCATGATTTGAGGCCTATAAATAAGGTTGTTGTTCCATCTAATTATGGAACTCCGAATCCTTATGTTATGATGAATGCTATTCAGCCTGAACACATTTTTTACTTGTATTGACCTGGCGAATACGTTCTTTTGTGTGCCTCTGGATGCTGGATCAAGGGATCTGTTTGCATTTACCTTTAAGGGGAAACAATACACGTACAGTAGTTTACCTCAGGGGTTTGTGGATTCACCCTCTTTGTTCAATCATGTGTTAAAGCAAGTCCTTACTGATTTGCCTTTGCCACCAGGAGTGGTTTTAATCCAATACGTCGATGATATTCTGATAGCAGCTCCATCTTCGGAAGCTATTATGCAGGTATCTGAAGCTGTGCTTCGACATCTAGCTCAGTGTGGTTTTAAAGTGTCAAAACACAAATTGCAGGTGGGCCGTTCAAAAGTTCAGTTCTTGGGTAGGCTCATCTCTGGCTCTGGCCTGCAACTGACGCCATCTCAGAAAAGCTCCATTTTAAATCATTCTAAACCAGCAAATGTTAGGATGATGTTAAAATTTTTGGGGTTGATCAATTACAGTAAGAACTTTATTCCTGATTTCAGTCGTAAGGTGGCTCCTCTGAGAAGCCTCATTTCGGCTGTGGGATATAAAAAATGTTGTGTCCCCACTGTAGTGGACGGAGGAAGCTGACAGGGCATTTGTTGAGATTAAACAAGCTTTGTTTGATACGTGCTCTCTGTAGTGTCCAGATTACTCCTTGCCATTTCATTTGGATGTGGATGAAAAAGACGGATTTGTGAATGCCGTCTTGTTTCAAAGAGGGGAAGCTGGCTCTGAGAGGCACGTTTTGATGTATTATAGTTCAAAATTAGATCAAATTGAAGTTGGCCACCCTACCTGTGTGAGACATGTAGAATACACATGCCTTCCAGACTGAGCGCACACGCTGGTAACTGGAATGCATGCAAACCGGGCACGTGGGTCACGTCCACTGTCACCCTGGGTCTCCGGCTACAGTTCTGCAAGCATCCACCTCCCTTCATAGGGGTGTTGTCATCTTCCATCAGCCCAGACCGTGCTCATGTCTGATATCCACCATGAATTTAAAGGACTGTATCCTAACCTTCAACCAACACGTATCCATAGCAACACGAGGGAGTAACACCCTCAATCACGTCTACACAAATGTAATAGGCGCATACACAGCGAAGCCACGCCCACCGCTCGGGGGTTCTCATCACTTATCCCTCCTCATGGTCCCAGCACAACTCCCCCCACTAAGATGGTGTAAACCAGAACAAAAGGAAGTAAAAATTTGGCTCCAGGACAGCACCCCCATGCTGAGAGACTGCTTTGAAAAAATGGATTGGTCTGTTTTCAGGAAGGCTGCTGCTGATGGAAGCTCAGTGGACCTGGAACTTTATGCTTCCTCAGTACTGGGTTATATTAGCACATGCTCTGAAAATGTATCCATAAAAAAATATGTTAAATCTTACCCCAACACAAAACCCTGGTTAAACAAAGAGGTTCGCACCCTGCTGGCAGCCAGGAACACTGCCTTCAAGTCTGGAGACTCAGAGGAGCTGAGAAAGACCAGGAAAGAGCTGGTTGCTGGCATCAAGAGGGCCAAGGCCACATATGCACAGAGGATCGAGGGACAGTTCACCTCACAAGACCCACGGAGCATGTGGAAGGGCATCAAATGCATAACTGATTATAAAGGTAGGAGCAAACAGTGCCCCAAAGACCCATCTCTGCCTGATGCCCTCAACAAGTTTTATGCACGGTTTGAAGACCCAAATAGACCACCCAGCACCAGACTCACCTCATCACCAGATGAAGAGCATCTCAGCGTGACCGCAACAGAAGTGAGGAGTAGTCTCAGAAGGATCAACCCTCATAAAGCAACTGGACCGGACAACATCCCCGGGAAAGTTCTGAAGGAATGTGCGGACCAGCTCTGTGAGGTGCTGGCTGACATCTTCAACACCTCACTTGCTCTGGAAACAGTCCCCACCTGCCTGAAGACCGCCACCATCATCCCAGTCCCAAAAAGCTCCACAGTGACTGGTCTGAACGACTATCGGCCGGTGGCCCTCACCCCGATAGTTGCAAAATGCTTCGAAAAACTGGTCATGACCCACATCAAAACAACCGTCAACATCAACGAGGACCCTCATCAGTATGCTTACCGTGAGAACCGATCAACAGAGGACGCCATCTCTTCCGTGGTCCACACTGCTCTCACCCACCTGGATCAGAAAGACTCCTACGTCCGTATGCTCTTTGTGGACTTCACATCTGCCTTCAACACCATGATCCCCCAAACTCTGATGGACAAACTATCCACACTTGGACTAAGCCCCTCCATTTGTAACTGGGTCCTAGACTTCTTAACAAACAGATCTCAGTCCGTGAAGATCCACAACCTCTCCTCCTCCACCATTACCCTAAGCACTGGCTCTCCTCAAGGATGTATGTTGAGCCCCCTTCTGTTCACTCTGCTCATGTGAGGATGGCTCGTCCTGTTGGTCAGTTCTGTCCCCCTTGTGATGTTTTCATCCTATTGGTCATGTCTGTCCCCCTTGTGATGTTTTCCTATTAGTCAGTTTTTACTTCATGTTTCAGGTTTAGTTCCCCAGTCTTGTCTGTTAGTTTTAGTAGTTAGTTTCCCAGTTCAGTCTCCATGTTTCAGGTTTAGTTCCCCAGGCTTGTCTGTTTTAGTAGTTAGTTTACCTAGTTCAGTCTCCATGTTTATTTACTCATCATCCTGGTTTACTTCATGTTTCAGGTTTAGTTTCCCAATCTTGTCAGTTAGTTGTAGTTGTTAGTTTCCCTAGTTCAGACATTACTCAAAGACTCAGTTTAGCTTCCCGTGCCTGCTCTGTGTCTTCGTTAATTGTCCCTAGGTGTTTGTGATTTTTGTCTTGTCTTGGCTGTGAGTACATAAGCCCTACCTGTGTCTCATTCATTGTCGCTGCATAGTCTGGTAAATCCTAATGTCTCTCGCCACAGCTCCTGTGAGTATTGCTACCACGACAGCCTTGTTTATTTGTTATTAAAATTATTTACTTTTACAACCTCTTGCCTCCTGCGTTTCCGTCTGCGCCACTGGGTTTTCATGCTCTTTGAGTAAAACCGTGACAGCTCAAATATGATTGTGCAGCTACCCATCCAGGTTGTCATATTGTAAAGTTTGCAGATGATACAGCGGTGGTGGGATACATCACAAAAAATGATGAGTCCAGCTACAGGTAGGAGGTGGAACACCTGGAGAGCTGGTGCAAAGAGAATAACCTTCACATGATTGTGAATAACCCTTAAGCCTCCCTGGTAAGGTCTATTCAGGGGTTCTGGAGAGGAGGGTCCGTCGGATAGTCGAACCTCGGATTCAGGAGGAGCAATGTGGTTTTCGTGCTGGTCGTGGAACACTGGACCAGCTCTACACCCTCAGCAGGGTCCTGGAGGGTGCGTGGGAGTTTGCCCAACCAGTTTACATGTGCTTTGTGGACTTGGAAAAGGCATTTGACCGCGTCCCTCGGGGGGTTCTGTGGGGGGTACTCCGGGAGTATGGGGTACCAGGCCCATTGATATGGGCTGTTAGGTCCCTGTACGACCGGTGTCAGAGCTTGGTCCGCATTGCCGGCAGTAAGTCAGGCTCGTTTCCGGTGAGAGTTGGACTCCGCCAAGGTTGCCCTTTGTCACCGATTCTGTTCATAACTTTTATGGACAGAATTTCTAGGCGCAGCCAAGGTGTTGAGAGGATCCGTTTTGGTGGCCTTAGAATCGCTTCTCTGTTTTTTGCAGATGATGTGGTCCTATTGGCTTCATCAGATCGTGATCTACAGCTTTCGCTGGAGCGGTTTGCAGCCGAGTGTGATACGGCCGGGATGAGGATCAGTTCCTCCAAATCCGAGGCCATGGTCTTGAGCCGGAAAAGGGTAGCATGCCCTCTCCGGGTCGGGGATGAGGTCCTGCCCCAAGTGGAGGAGTTTAAGTATCTCGGGGTCTTGTTCACGAATGAGGGAAAACTGGAGCGTGAGATCGATAGGCGGATAGGTGCAGCGTCCGCAGTGAAGCGGGCGCTGTACCGGTCTGTCGTGGTGAAGAGAGAGCTGAGTCGAAAGGCAAAGCTCTCAATTTACCGATCGATCTACGTTCCCACCCTCATCTATGGTCATGAGCTTTGGGTTATGACCGAAAGAACGAGATCTCGGATACAAGCGGCTGAAATGAGTTTTCTCCGCAGGGTGTCTGGACTCTCCCTTAGAGATAGGGTGAGAAGCTCAGTCATCCGGGAGGGACTCGGAGTAGAGCCGCTGCTTCTCCACATCGAGAGGAGCCAGTTGAGGTGGCTCGGGCATCTGGTTAGGATGCCTCCTGGACGCCTCCCTGGTGAGGTGTTCCGGGCATGTCCCACCGGGAGGAGGCCCAGAGGAAGACCCAGGACACGTTGGAGGGACTATGTTTCTCAGCTAGCCTGGGGACGCCTTGGGATTCCCCCAGAGGAGCTGCTCAAAGTGGCTGGGGAGAGGGAAGTCTGGGCCTCCCTACTTAGGCTGCTACTCCCGCGACCCGACCCCGGATAAGCGGACGAAAATGGATGGATGAATGTGAAGAAGACAAAGGAGATGATTGTGGACTTCAGAAGGAACAAACAAACCCACACCCCACTGAACATAGGTGGATCCGTGGTGGAAGTGGTCTCCAGCTACAAGTACTTGGGAGTACACTTGAATGATAATCTCAGCTGGACCAACAACACCACCAGCCTGATCAAGAAAGGTCATCAGAGACTCTACTTCCTCAGACGGCTGAGACGAGCTGGTCTGAGTAGCCCAGTCCTCACCTCCTTCTACAGGTGTGCAGTGGAGAGCATCCTGTGCTCCAGCATCAACGTGTGGCATGGGGGCTGCACAGTTGCAGAAAGAAAAGCTCTGCAGAGAGTGGTGAAGGCTGCACAGAGGTCTGTTGGAGTCAGTCTCCCCACCATCACAGACATTTACACTTCGAGATGCAGGAAAAGAGCCACCTGCATCATGAAAGACCCCACTCACCCAGCACACACACTCTTTGCCCCACTCCCCTCAGGACGGAGGTTGAGGAGCATCAAATGTAGAACCACTAGACTGAGGAACAGCTTCTACCCTGAGGCTGTTAGACTCATGAATAAATAAATAATAAGAATAATCACTGTGAAATATCACATCATGCTGATGCTGATCTGTTTCTTGTTGCTGTGTTCATCTGTGACCATCTGCTCATAAAGACTCATGTTCATGCTGCTGTTTGTAATGATGTTTTTCTATTACTCTAGAGCTTAGTGTATTTCTAGTTTGATGTTTTTCTTAGTTCATATCCTAGATGTTATTACTGTCTTTGTCTTACATTTTGTTGTTGGATGTAACTGGGACCCTATGTACATAATCTAATTTCATCACATGTACTACATGCGGTGCAAATGACAATAAAGACTCTCTGACTCTGACTCTGATGATACAGAAAGGGCTCATTACAAAAAAGGCTCATTACAACAAATACTTCCTGGTCCCAAAACGGGAACAGGGCATGAGACCTATCTTGGACCTACGGGGTCTGAACAAAATGATAAAAATGTACAAATTCAGGATGTTAACACTCAGACAAGTTCTCTACTCGGTTCGCCCAATAGACTATTTTTGCACGTTGGATTTGAAGGACGCCTTCTTCTACGTGAGCATCCTACCCTGCCACAGAAAATATCTCCGCTTTGCCTTCGAGGGCACAGCGTTCGTGTTTTTGGCAATGCCTTTTGGCTTGAAAACCACCCCACGGTCATTCACAAAATGCCTGGACGCGGGTCAAGGGGTCAGAGTTCTCAATTATCTCGACGATCTGCTGATTCTTGGACACTAGTGTCCAAGCGAAGCTGCACGCAGAAAGGGTGATGTCTCACCTGGAAGCTCTGGGTTTTGTTATAAACCTAGAAATGAACAATCTGACCCCATCCCATATTATCGTATTTCTGGGAGTATAGCTCAACTCCATATTGTACAGGACAAGGCTCTCAAAGGCACGAGTTTCATCCCTCCACCTCTGCCTAGCATGTTTTCATCTAGGCCAGATGGTGTATCTCAAGCTGTGCCAGCACCTCCTGGGCCTGTTGGCGGTAACTATAGTCTGCGTGCCTCTGGCCTTATTAAAAATGTACCCTCTACAGATATGGATCAACAAACAATTGCAACTTGGCCCCCTTCGGTGAACAAGGGGATACTGATTGGCCCAGAGTGCATGAAGGCTCTGTAGCCATAGAAAGGGGCCCACAGTGTTCATCAAAGGCGTCACGCTAGGGAGGGTGTTGTCCCGAGTCCTGGTCACAACAGACGCTTCAAAAACTGGGTGGGAAGGTCTCTACAGAAACCAGTATGCCCAAGGGATCTGGAACCAGCAGAAGGCCAAGCTCCACATAAATTTCCTGGAACTCAGATCAGTGTTTTTAATTCTGAAACACTTTTACAGGAAGTGGCTAGTTGCACAACAACATGTCCTGATAAAATCAGACAACAGGAGAAACTGCTCACTTGTCGCTGAGGGTGACCCACGTCCCTTGGTGAGCTGAATCATGGGGCAGATGCCCTATTGAGGGGGCCCCTCCTCCCATCGGAGTGGCGGCTCTGGCCACGATAAGGGAGGGCCGAAGTAGATCTGTTTGCTTGCAGCAACAATACACACTGCACCCTGTATCATTCGATAAGGGAGACAGAGGCACCGCTAGGGACAGATGCCCTGACGTACAGCTGGCCAGTGGGGAGGCTGTATTACACGTTTCCATCTATTCCCCTGATTCAGGCGACATTGGAACATGTATGCAGGGGGGCTCTCTCTCTAATACTGATAGCCCCCAGGTGGCCACAGAAAGCATGTTTCCCAAAGGTGATTTCACTGCTGGAGGGGACACCATAGTAGCTGCCCTTCCACAGGGACCTGCTGACCCAGGCCCATGCGCAGATCCTTCATCCACGCCCAGAACTTTGGCAACTCTGGGCCTGGCCGCTGAAAGGGACCAGTTAATGGCCTCCGGACTGCCCAGTAATGTGGTAAACACAATACAGGGAGCGAGAGCACAGTCTACTAAGACTTTCTATGCTCACAAGTGGTGTGTTTTTGAGGTTTGGTGTCTTTAGAGGAATATTATCTCATATTTCTGTGACTTAGTCCAGCTCCTCAACTTTCTACAGGACCTGCAGGAGAAGGACCACTCTTTCTCCACCATTAAGGTCTTTTTGTCTGCCATCTCGGCATGCCACGAGGGTTGGGGAGGTAAATCACCTGGTGCCCACCCTCTCATTATACGGTTCATGAAGGGCGTGCTGAGGAAGAGATCTCCGAGCAGGACTTTGGCCCCTCAGTGGGACCTACAATTACCGTATTTTCTGGTGTATAGGTCGCACCGGTGTATAGGTCGCACCATCCAATTATCACCAATAGATTGGAAAAAATCCCTAGATAGGTCGCACCGGTGTATAGGTCGCACCTACGTTTAACTCTGCTGCAAATGTCTGCCACAGGAGCGCACAGCAAGGCTTTTAAGAAGATTAACACTTAAAAACAATTATTTGTTTGATAAAAATTAAAGCAAATACATGTCTGAGCTGAACTTTTCCTTAATAAATGAAAGTAATTGTGAAATGAGCTGGATTTTAAAATTTGTTTTGCCGAAAGTGATAACAAGCCATATATAGGTCGCACTGGTGTATAGGTCGCAGGCCTTGAAAAAACCATAAAAAGGTGCGACCTATACACCGGAAAATACGGTAGTCCTGGATGCTTTGTGTGAGCCTCCATTCAAGCCTCTTAGCAGCATTAAGATATATATTTTTTATATTATAAGACTGCATTGGTCTTAGCTCTGTGCTCAGCAAAACGTGTGGGTGACCTCCACGCATTATCTGTACATCCAATGTGTACCAGGTTTTCCCCAGACGGGTCAAAGTTCACCCTACGTCCAAACCCTGCATATGTGCCAAAAGTCACGACTCTAAATCCCAGGAGTCTGGACTTTGAATTGTCAACTTTTAAGATGGCTCTGATATATGTAGGGTAAGGGAAGTGAAGTTTTGGGGTGTAATTATTGATGATAAGTTATCATGGAAACAACACATAAATTCTGTAAAAACTAAACTATCAAGATCTATTGCAGTGTTGTATAGAGTTAAATATCTATTAAATGACAAAGCAATGTATTTGCTGTACAATGCAATAATAATCCCACATTTAATTTATTGCATTGAGGTTTGGGGTATAGCGTGCAAAACTATAACCAAGCCCATTTTTATTTTACAGAAAAGAGCATTAAGGATCATCACCAGAAAGCCTTATTACCATCCATCAAATGTATTGTTTAGCAAATTAAAATTACTGAAATTTTATGATTTGGTTTACTACAATATACTCTTAATATTGTACAAGGCGCAAACCTTCACATTACCCGCAAATATACAAACGCTTTTTGTAAAAAGACAGAGCACTTACAATCTTAAGGGTACTGATATTTTTTTCAAGCCAAAACATAGTACTAGTTTAAAGAGTAGGTCTACTTAAATTTATGGAATAGGCAGGGCCGGATTTATGCAGGGGCTTACAGGGGCTTGAGCCCGGGGCCCCGGAATTTTAGGGGCCCCCAGAGCCTCCGGACCCGCCCCCTAAGTTTTTTTTTGTGAACGGATAGTCTCAAACACGTTGTCTCACAAAGGAGAAAACTGTTCTTGTTAGGTTTTATGTAAAACTGGATGATTTTATCTTTTATTCGCTTCAGCGCGGCCGGTCCCCTCCCGCTGCCGGCGGGGGAGGGGGGGTGCGCGCAGCCGGTCCCCCACCCACCGCTGGTGATAAGGAAGAGAAAGTGGAGGTGGAGGTGAATGGAGAAATAAAAAGTGCAGGAACGGAGGCAAAGGAGCTGGTGTAGGAGAAAGCAGGGGCGGCTGTAGAAGAAATGGAGCTGGGGCCCCCCAAACCAGGTGAAGAAACAAGGGAAGAGAAAAAATGAAGTTGCTGCAAGCGTGTTGCAGGGAAGTTTGTGTTGAAGTCCAGGCAACAATAGCTATTCAGTGATTTTATTTTGTGATGGAAGCATCATATTCTAGTTTCAAACCCTAACATGTGGTTTTGTATTTAACCAGTTCAGGGTTGTTTGTAGTTTGTGACAACTGGCATATTAAAGTTGTAAGTTGTGAAAACTTACTATTCAGTCATTTTCTGCTCATCATCTGAACCAAAGCAAAACAAACAAACAACTATATATATATATATATATATATATATATATATATATATATATATATATATATATATATATATATATATATATATATATATATATATATATATATATATATATATATACAGGTAGTCCCCGATTTACGAGCGAGATCCGTTACAACGAGGCGCTCGTAAACCGGAAATCTCGTAATTTGGAACGGTTGCCATGTCTCTCGTAAGTCCGGAATTTCGCTCGTAAATTGGAACGGTTTCGCTAGCGCGACTACAAACACTCGTTTTTCATCAAAAAACTGCTTATGAGTGCATAAAAATGATCGGAAACGTGTGTCCATATGTTTAGCTAACTAACTGTGGTGAAAAAACACATGAAAACTCAGTATTTTTTGCGTTTTTTCCAAAAATTCGCCAGCTCGTAAGTCTGGAACCTCGTAGATCAGAGCGCTCGTAATTCGGGGACTACCTGTATATATATANCACACACACACACACACACACACACACACACACACACACACGCAATGCTCCAGTACTCACATGAGCCAAAAATGTGCAAATAAAATGTAAACAACCTAAACTCTCTGGTGCCCAAGGAAGGAGAAAAAAGACAAGTAGGGGAAAACACCACACAAACAGAATTACAGTTGAAAAAACAAAACAAATTATTTATCTATTGCAGAAATAGAGAACTTTTAGCTGAGCATGTTTCCTTATCAATAAACAGTATTTGTACATTTGAACATCAGCTGATGTTCAGCCTGAGCTGAGATGAAAAGTCCTGGAGGAAACTCCAGCTTCTCAATGAAGTTTGTAAATATTAAATCTATTCTGTAGGTGGTATGTTTACATGTTGTTCCGTAATTTGATTTTCTTTAGTTAGCTAATGTTTGCTACTTCTAACAGTCAATCATGCCACCCCTTCATATAATGTATGTTTAAGCTCAGTTGTTGGTTCTGTTCATATAGTACAAAGAACTGATGTTAAACTTAAGGACTGCAGGCCAAATCTGGACCTCATTAACATTTTATTTGGCCTCTGAGATAATATTTTAAATGTAGCTCGCATATTAAATTAGATCAAAAAATTAGATTCAATAAAAATCTTAAATGAAGCTTTTAACTCTAGTAATTACATCTACTGCAACAATCCCTGATGGTTTTTATTTGACTCTTGTCTTTTTATTGTAAATTACATGTTAATCCTGTTATTAAACAGTTACGTCATATAATTAATTTAATTTAAAAAAAATGTGCTGGGTAAAACCACAAATCATATTTATACTACAAAAAAATAACCAGTACAATTCTAGTTAAAACAGACATGTAGGTTACACTGTATTTTCTATTTCTATGTGTACTTGATTGTGTGTGAAAATTATGATGTGAGGATGAGTATGTTAATATGCAAATAATATCAGTAGACATCTTGTTATGTGATCTCAGAGCTTCTAGTTAATCTCATTAATCTTCACTCTCTGAATGATTCCTGTCACTCTGGCTCCATGCAGAGGTTTAGATGCTGCTTTTTGTGGCCATTGCTGTTTGTTTCATTTTGAAGCTAATTTACAAAGACATTTGTATGTGTACATGTGTACGCTGTGGGATATGAGAGAACTTGACTTGGTTATTAGTAAGTAGTTGTAATTTATTTAGTAACATAACTAGCTACACAAGTTTCTAAAGCATCTTTTGTTTTTTTGGTAATATGTGCCTATCTTGTACTCAACAAGTACATTGTCCTATAATAACGTTATATCTGGGTATAGCTGATTTGGTTTGGTTTGTGATAAAAGTACAGTTTGATGCAGTCAAGACAAACTCATGGTGCTCAGTGAAATACAAAATTTGGGTAATTTGTGCAATTTTCCAGTAAAATCTCAGATGAAGTTCAGCAAGTTGTCAGGTTTTTGTTTTTAAACGAAATCTAAAACATACTGATTTTGTTATTTTAATAATCCTAACAGTTTGGTAAAATGCACCTCAGATGGTTGGAAAATATATATGTTTGAGTAGATTTAACACACACACACACACACACACACACACACACACACACACACACACACACAGGTTTGTCAATGTGGTTTAGCCGGACTTTTTCGCCAAACCCGCCCGAAGGTGTAATACGGGGTCTACCCCTTCCCGAGGTCCTAGCGACCTGGGACCAAGCTCAGAGCACTCTAAAAATTCTGAAAAAAATTTGGGTCCCTTTAGCTTTCCGATAGGAGCTTCACAGCACGTTTTAGCACCCAGACTCCAGTGTGGTTTACAAGGACGTCAAAAAATGTGGTTTATGAGGACAAACATGCATTATGGGGTCTTTAAAGGGAAAATTATACTCCGCCTACTTAACATAAAATTAACATAAAACACACAAATGTGACAGGACACTGCATTAGGAGAACAGTTTTTTGAACTGCTTTTATTAAACAAATTAGGCACATACTTTATTTATATTCACTAACAAATCTTCACTAACAAATCTTCAAATGTTTAAAATAAAATAAAACTTAAATGTTTCAAATAAAATAAAATAAAAACTTAAATTCTGTTGACATATTTACATTATTATAAAACATATTAACATTATATACATATTTCTAAATTTTTTTTTTACTTTTTCTGCAGGGTTAATCACAACTCAATGTAAAGTACAGGGGATCCCCGACTTACGAGCAACCAAAGAGTTCCTCAGTCTGAGATGACATATTTACATATTATAAAACATTAACATTACAAACTTGTACATATTTCTAAAACAAAATTGTACTTTTTTTACAGGGTTCTCCACAACCCACTGTAAAGTACAGGTGATCCCCGACTTACGAGCGACGAAAGAGTTCCTCAGTCTGAGATGACATATTTACATATTATAAAACATTAACATTACAAACTTGTACATATTTCTAAAACAAAATTTTACTTTTTCTGCATGGTTAATCACAACCCAATGTAAAGTACAGGTGATCCCTGACTTACGAGCGATGAAAGACTTCTGAGATGACATATTTACATATTATAAAACATTAACATTACAAACTTGTACATATTTCTAAAACAAAATTGTACTTTTTTTACACGGTTCACCACAACCCACTGTAAAGTACAGGTTATCCCTAACTTACGAGTGACGAAAGACTTCCTCAGTCTGAGATGCTGTATTCAGCTCAGTCTTATAAAGACTTCCTCAGTCTGAGATGCTGTATTCAGCTCAGTCTTATAAAGACTTCCTTAGTCTGAGATGTTGTATTCAGCTGAGTCTTATAAATAAAGACTTCCTGATGACAGCCAAAACCAGCTGCTCACATGATCAAGGAGGACCATCAGCCTAAACATTGCCCATTTTCTACATCCATCCATTATCTTTACCCGTTTCTTCCATTTTGGGTCACGGGGGTCGCCGGTGCCCATATCCAGCAATCATAGGGCAAGGGGCGGGGTGCACCTTTCACGGTTCGCAAGTTTATCACAGGGCATCACATTTGTTACATGAAAACATAAAACACTAGAAAGCTTGTTGAACAAGACACATACTAAAATTAAAATACCCTGATGAAT